>OZ022489.1:34248677-34441380 GCA_963989405.1 Trypoxylon attenuatum
GAGTCTTTGCATATGCATACCTCGCTTATTTACCAAGAACAAAATGTTCACATGGAATTTTTCAATTTTTAGGAGTCCTACTAGAACCAAAAAATGAAAGGTACTATTGCAATTCTGGCTACGGCCCTCTGCATAGCTTTGGTCAGCGCACATCCGCTTCCCCGAGACGAGCGGCTCAAGTCAGACGTGAGTATTGGAAATTATCACCTGCATTCATCCATTGATCTCTTCGCTTTAACTCATCGCTACTAATTAACTCTCATGGATTTAGCCTCAGCGCACGGCGATGGTTTTGAGGATTAGTCGAAGAATCTTCCGTTAAAGATAAATCTGTCCGTTTATTGCACCTTGTTGATAATTATCTTTTGGAACTTAATCCAAATTTTTGAACGGAATAATTAATTCATTCCTTGAAAATCGGGCTATTGCGTAACCGGTGTTACGCTATACTTTCTCTGTGTGTCAGTGGGTCATTACTGTCTTCCAGACTCACACTTTTACCGTGTGTGTGTTCGCCGATTCGTTGTGGAGATTCATCTTAAGAGTGCTTTACTAGTAACTTCATTAGCGCCGCTAGAACAGCGATCTCGAAATGAGAGAAAGCGCAATATCGGCGAAAGAGTCAGATTTACGAGACACCTTTACACCGCGGCAATAATGAATGACTAATTGGCTTGTCCAGCAAAACCAATACATTGCGTTTAGGAGTACTAGTAGCCCGAGTACCAAGCATTTTCTCGAGTTTAACTTTTTGCTAGACTTCCCCTCTTTATCTCAATAGGAATTTGCTCAAGAATCGAACGCGAGATCGTTGGACCGAGTCGCTGGATTCGGTGGTTGGAGACGATGTTTCACTTTCGACGGGTGTCTTTCACTCGAATCCGCTTGTATCGACGAAACTGTCGCACGAAAAACGGTTCTACTCGCCACGGGAGAAAACCTTCGCGATTTTTTAATTCACTCGCTGCTCAGTGATCCAACTTTTCGATCTTCGGATCTATTTACGATCTATTTACTTATTCAATGACGTATTTAACGACTTATTTAACGATAACTTAAGTTGGTTTATAGACATCAATTAAAACTTCTACTGAAAAATCAATTAAAAATTCTCCAATGAAATTCTACTTAAATCAATGTTGTAGCAGAGTTTTCATTACCAGTTGTTTAAAGAGACAAATGTTAAAGACAAATATTCGAAAAAGAAGCAGCACACTTCTTCGAAATACAAACACCGAAGTTTATGAGAAAAATCTCAAATTTATTTGCACATAATACGCAATGTAAGTGTCCTGTTGTTGTCTCATCGTCGCGCGATTCCGTGTGTACAAATGTTTGAGCAACACCGTGAATAAGTGGTTCGAGGAGTTGCTCGAGAGAATTTCTGACAATAATATTTATTCTCTTTCGCGTTTAGTGCAACGAGTAGAATATCTTGATGCTTTATTTCTGGGTCGAGCAATTTGTCAAGTCGGCTCTGTTGCGCCCTTGATAGATGTTCAGTGCTTCTTTCGTGTCGTCGACGAGGCTATTGCGGAGTGAAACCATCCAGGGAACACGTGCTGCTCGTGTACTAGGACCGCGACGAGTCATTCGTGTCGTGAAGATATTGCGATTCAGTAGTCGGATAAATCGCTCGGGGCCAATGTAGGAAACCTGTACCTTCCAAACTACTAGTCTAGTACATTCACGGATATGTTCATGAAAACATTTTCAACTATTCCATGTTTTCCTTCATTATAATAATTTTCGTACCATACGGTAATTTAAGTACGGTAATGTATAAATAATTTACATACGGTACGTTAGAAGCATTATCCTTCGCATGTTAATATCCTCTTAATTTCGGTGTAAATTAGTTTCGAGGAGATTGCTATCATCTTAATAGTGTTAAATTGCTTCTACGAACTTCATGCAAGGAATACGATTAAAGAAAGTATTATTTCTCTTGATTGAAAGCAATGCGTGAAATAAGAATCTTGCACATCCATATCCTTCAACGTTAAATATTGAATTCATCAAGAAGAATTCTTCCAATTCAAATCTAGACGATTTAAAGAATGAAAAATTTGATCCTGGATTTTATAAGTAATTATTCCAATTATAGAGGAAATTAAAAATTATTAGAAATTGTAGAAAGTTGTACCACCCTGATTGGATCGAAAAATTGATAGAAATTTAGCGAGAGGCTTAATAGACCATAAGTACAGAGTTCTGCCACCGGTGAACAATATAAAATTATCCTCGCGCATGAAAGTCACCGGGAAGGCAAGTTACGTAAGTTCCACAAGAGTCTATCCTCGAAATCTAGCTATCGGAGTGAACGGTCGCGAGAGATTCGGGGAAAAAGTTTCGGTCGTGTAGATTAAGTAAACGTGGTTGAAAGTGAGGACTAACGAAAGAGTAGGGAGAGGAATTGCTTGCTGTCTTTTGCGCGTGGTCGCGCGGTCGACGCGTGCACGCGTGCCACCATGGATGAAATCCACGGTCCAACGAAATCCCAGGATGTCCGACTCCGCTCTCCTCTCCTCTTTCGTCTCTCGACACTTTCACTGGCCGCGAACACTTGCGAAGTCGCTGGCCACTTTCTTCGCTCGATCGAAGCCCAATGGAAAGCGCGCGCTCGTAAACACGTGTATACATATATGTGTTCTACGTGTATACATACATACATAGACGGATCTTTCTGTCTTTGTATGGTTAGGACACGCACGCACGGACGTGCTCTTTGCCTCTCGAGTCCACTGGCACAATGCTCTCCATCCATCTAGCATGACAAAGTCAACGTTACCTCGTATATACCGGTCTAAGCGTGCACTGGAATGCGCTCTTCAACGCTTTTTCCAACAGCCTACAATCAAGCATTGATTATTTTCTACTACAAGAGTATGACATTTAGGAAGTTGTTCTTCTATCAAAATCGATCTAACTTTAGCAGTAAACACGATCGAAAGTAGTAAGAAGCTTGAAAACGTGTAATTAATCGATCGGTTGCCAGTCGAGTCAAAGAGTATCCCTGCGCGATCGCTGGCCTTTATCGGAAAGGCGACAAGCTTAAATGACAAACATACGTACGTATATGTATGTATGTATGTATATCGTTAAGGTGAGGTGCGAGCAAAGGCATACACGAATCGGCGAGCGACGAGGTTTGAGGGAAAGTGAACCGTAGAGACCAGGTTGAGCAACGTTTGAATCCATTGGCCGTCCGGCGAGCGAGTGGCTTCGATCCGGGAAAATATTAAAAGTCTCTGGCCTTCTCTTGCAAAACGCATTTAAGTGGCAGTGCGTGCTTCTGTGTTGATACACAACTTGCATCGCAAGGTCGGTTTACCATGTAAAAATACTTCCTCGGTTAGTACAGATTTACAATTAATTTCTTGCCGGTATGAGGCTAATGAACATCCACTATTACGTTAATTGCAGAAAACATGCAATTTGGGGCACTTAAGTTATAAATACTAAACTTGACTCCACATAGATTAAAAGTGTTAATATTATTAATGATGGATTCAAATCTTAATATCTGGCTTTTGAAAACTCTAGTCGATCGCGATATTATTTCTCCGGTGCATTTTGCATAACGTTGAAACCGGCAGGTGGCATCGATCGATAGGTGCCAATAGGAAACTTCTTTCTCGAGGAACTCAATCATACTTTCCATCGTTCGATATGCCTGCACTTATGCAATCACGTTGCTCTAATACTCGCCATCGCCATCAAATCTATAACTCATGCATCCAATTCGCTTAATATCTCAGCGCGTGAATTATATCCTGAAGGGTTTCGCGGTTTCTCGTTCGTTTCGTCATCATCTCATCATCGAGGCTCACGGTGCTTGAAAATCACGGGGGGGGGGGGGGGGAGTATCATCGAAAGATACCAGGGACAACAGAGGGACTTTTTTCAGGCTCTTGATCGATTGGTCATGGTCGAAGCCGACAACGAAACCGCGCTCAGGAGCAAAAGGACTATTGGTATCCTGCGACAACTCTTCCCTGGAATCTCACAGGTGAGCAGCTGTCAAGAAACTCGCAGTAAATCCTGCGAAGGACCAGGACCAATTTGACGAATCCTTTTTCCCGCTATTCAATCTCGTAGATCGCGTTATTTCAATACGCTATATAATCAAAATTACTTTTCACAGTGAATTGGACTGGTTTTCAAAATTTACTTAACTGATACCATTCACCCCAATGGAGGCTATGTTCGCGATTATCGCGAACGATGAATGTACTATATGGATGTGTGTATTCTCGATCGAGTCATGCCCGAATTCACCCAGAGTTATACAATTCGCGTAATTCTCTCTAATTGAATCCCAGGCAACCCCCCAGTGACAAGGAAAAAAGAGTACGCTCAAGAATAATTCAAGCGGAATATATCCAGCTTTTCTAACGTGAAAGTTCCTACCCATCGAATCCGTAGCTCGCAAACGCGTTCTTTCCTACATCGATCGTTCCGCTATGCCGCACTTCGCGCGCATTTATGTATTATACACGCGTACCGTGTACGCTTCTTTATTTACATCCAACAGTCACTTTCGTTTCGCACATAAAGCTAGAAAGATACGAGGAAGTACATTGCTATGCTCAGCATGGCTAAACAGTTTCCCGAGGAAGATGCCTCGCGTCTCTCACGAGGGAAATTATAGGTTCCCAAGGATCAAATGAATCCTCGGCGATCGAGATCGAAATCGAGAGAGAGAGAGAAAGAGAAAGAAAGAGAGAAAGGGTTCTTCGTTCTCACTCCCATGATGGATTAGCTCAATTGCAATCCATTTCCCGAGCGAAACCAAATGACTCTATATTGGTGTCAGAAACAGAGTATGAAAAAGCTCGAGATCAATTCGGTCTCTTTCCTTCCCTCCGAGACGGAAGCACAGATGGAATCGGAAGGATAGCGCAAAAAAAAAAGATATGTGGAGACCCAGGGTCCAACATGCAGCGCACGGAGCTCGCTAAGACCTCTTATTTTTTAGATGATCGAACAAAAGGTGAATGCTATAACCGCGGAACTGTTCCGGGTGCTTGGCCCGGTGGTGATCCGCACTTTCCTCGGCGGTGGCGGTGGTGGAGGCCTGAACACCGCGAGCAGAACCGGTGGTGGAAGTAACGGTGGTGCGACTGCCTCAGCCGCCCCGCCGTTCGGCGATGACGACGATGAGGACACCGACGATGACGACGATGAACTTAAGTCCACCAGTGCAAACGGTTCTAAGGTCTCGATTTCCTTCCCTACCTTCCCACCAGACGAAGAAGAGGAGGATGAACAACAACGGGAAGAGGCGATGGTAGCTTCGTCCATTGTTCCAACCACCACTGAAAGCAGTACGTCACCTGGAACAACGGAGACTGCAACGAACACGGTGGCCGATAACGGACAGACCGAGACCGCTGCAGGCACCACTAGCAACCCTGTTACCATCGCATAACCGTACCTGTCCCTTCATAGACAGCACGGTAAACTATTGGAGGTCTATCGACCCGAAGAGAAAATTCTCCCTACGAGGCTGCTCTCGTAAAAAGGACACCCCCACCGCGCAATTGGGACTGCTGCGGGCGCAATCAACTTCTCTGCCTTCTTTATACTACTCTCCTATTTTATATCTCTGTGTGCTAACGCTCCTCTGTGTGTACATCTGCAAATTCCTCCTCTTTCTACTTCTCTTTATACTGTTTTGGTCTCTCTGTCTTCTATGTTCATCGGTAGTCTTTAGTCGCATTCTTCTCGATGTGTCATTCGTTTCATCGCTTGGCAGACTCATTTCGTTGGGGATCATCTTGAGGATGATCCTAGAGAAGTCGAGTCACATCTCGGACTCGAGCTCATTTTCAATCTTTCTGCGGTTTGCGGAATACCTTCGACCCATTGGAAGACTGTCTGTAGAGGTGGATTTTTCAGGAGACGATTCAATGAGCTTTTCAATGATCTCTTCTTTCGGCTCGGGAACTTTGAGCCGGGTTGGAGAATCTCTTCACATTTGTACACGTCCCCTTCGACTTTTTCTTCCTCATTCATGGCTTCATCGTGACTAGTTCAATTGTGTTTCTGCTCGTCGAACTTCACTCCATTTGTTGAATGTCCTGCTAATTGTCGATTCTGCACTTGGCTTTTTTCGCGTGACTCTCGTTATAATTCTGAGCCAAGCGTATTCGCTTGACGATCCACGGTGCAATTAATATATGCGATAAAATATCTCACGGACGATATAAAAGCTGACGAGCCACCCGAGGAATCTCGTTGTCGGAATTTCGCGTTTACTCGCCAAATTTGCCGACACACTCACCGTGTCGCAGCACACAAGCACGTTTTATTCGACACGACTTATATTCAGCAGATGACCGAAAGGACGTAACGCAATGCTTTTTGAAAGAGAAACGAAACCACGCAACCTTTAATCAAACTGAGCATTTGGCGATCATACGACATCGTACAAGTGCAATAATGCTTTGGAGAACGTTTTATAAAAAAACACTCACTGGCGCAAGAATGAAACTGGTCGGGTTTTTTTGAGGAAAAAAAAAATCGAGACTAAGAATCATGCAAATTGTCCATAAAGCTTTGACGTTCCCGTTTACTCGTTGCTTCTCTCGCTGCGAGTGTGAAAGAATTAATTGAGGTGTGGTGGTGCGTTCAACGATCACGAGACATCGCGAGGACGTGCCACTTACCCGCTTCTTGTCTCCAAGTCTAATCTCAACGCGTGCGGTCGTGTATTCTCGCAATCGCGGGAGATCGTCATTGAATCGCGAGACCTTTTTGCTCGAACATACGTACTTACACACGCGTCCGCGAATATTCGTGAACGTGTGCTAGAAGACTTTACGAGCAGAATATCCCTCACACGATCATGAATTATGTATGATAACAGAGGCCGATCAGACCTCGCGGCTAGCACACTTTTCGGGCCTTGGATAACCACATTCACATATGTGGTAAATTCTTGTCGTGTGTGTGTCGTATTAACTTTTGCATTTAATGACAATGATCGAGAAAGGTCTCAGCGATTCTTCGACCATCGAACAGAACTTCACGGTAGAACCTTGATTGACAAAAATACTGATTTTGTCAAAGAATCTCAATTTTTTGCAAGATTAATATCTGTGGATATTTGAAAATAGGAATAATAGTTTTGAAGCAAAACCAGTTCGTTTGCTTTAAATCCAGGTTCTACTGAAATGTCGAGTCACAAAGAGGAGAATCGCAACGCGACAATCTCGAATTACAGGACGTGAATCCGGAGGCGGAGGACCAAGCGAACGAAGTAGCGGCTGAGTCGCAGAACAACGAGGTGAGGGTACAATTCGCGGACGAACAAAGCAGCGACACCGGCGATCTGACGCCACTCGACGAGATCGAATTGACAAACGACGACGAGAACAGGAACAAGAGGTTCCTCAACTTCGGCATCGGAGGCTCAGCATCAGCAGGCACCGGAGGCAGCGGCGCGGGATCCGGAAACTTCCTCTTCGACATCATTAGGGTGAGTTACCTTTGATCGAACGTTTCTCCGAGTAAATTAACCGCGAAAAGTGAAGACTTCGCGATCCGACAAAGGAAGGACGAAATGATCGAGTTTCGGCGACAGGAAGCCTCCAATAGTTTCATAATCGCGATTATTATAAGAAGCATTACGGCGGAGCGGGGAAAATGATTTACGTCACTGACTCAAGGATCAGTACATAGTAATAACGGGACCGAACAGGACACTCGCGTGGTTGATTAATATTCGAACGCAAGCTAGGAATGACGACAACCGCAAGGGCGCCTAGTCGAGACACCAGTGAAAGTCTACCGACCAAATTGCCGCGTATTCGATCGCTATGCCACCTGGTTACTGTTCCAAGGTTCCTGACCTAGCCACGATCCGCGATTCCGAGCATCCTCGCGGTTTCGTTCCACCGACCCTCGTAATCGACAAGTGTCAAAAGAAACCGCGAAACCGATCAATTTCTTCTGGCAAAAGCACTGGGTGCATTAACGGAACAGGCTTCACGCTGACGAGTCGATCGTCGCGAATAAATACCCGCGGAAAATATCCTAACCACCGACTCGAGCCGCGTTGTATCTCCGTGTTGAGTCTGGCAAAAACAGCGCGATTACGAATAACACGGTCGATCGCCTCGAAGCGAATCAAGAAACTGGTCGCTTGGCGATCGGCTTGGTTCTCGCTGCGATAGATACCTGTTAAAAGGCATGTTCCCAATCGACTGTGTCTCCTCACGCGCACGTACGCGGATTAAAATCGAAATCTTTCGCCGAACGCAACCGAGTCTAACGATTGCACCCTCCACCTTTCATTGAATTGTTCATTCGCGCAACGGTCAAATACCACATATTTCGGTTATCGACTTTATCCCAGGAATTTCTTCCATTTTCACATATTTCTCTCTCTATCACCCCGTGAAATTTCGAGAAATTTCGAGAAATGCGACGATATAGCTCCGCCGTAGCTACTAGGGTTAAATAGGATTTCAGCCGCATTGCAGGATACCTCGAGAAGTGCAGCGCTCGCCTCCCGCTCGAAGAAAGAGAAGCCAAAGGAAACGAAAGGCGAGAGACGCTAGAAAGAAAAAAAAAAGAGAAAGAAATAGAGAGAACCGATAAGTAAAGAAAAGTTTTGGTGTCTGTTGTTATTTAGCAAGCGGCCGACGGGGCGGCAAGAGCGGCGGGGACTGTGTACCGTGTGGTCGCCGGTACGCAGAGCCTGGGCCTCGGCTTGAGCGCCACTCGAGACTTGGGCCCGGTCCCCCAAGACGCCGCCCCCGGCGCCGCTCCAGCCACAGGGCCCGCCGCACCCTCATCCAGCAACGCACCGGCCGCACCGGGAGCCGGCAATCTACCACCGGTACGACAATCCTTCCGTGCACCACGACGAAGCATGCTATCGCATTTCTCTCTCTCTCTCTCTCTCTCTGTCTCGCTGATTCAATCTCTTTCTCTGATCTACTCTGATCCGATCTCTATCTGCACGCCCTGCATCACTGCTACACCCTCGCACCCTTCCTCCACGATAAAATTAACGAGCGACACGCGAGTTAACGCACTTTGACTTTGTCAAATCAATTTCTTTCCAACGAGAAATTCAATCAGCAATGATTCGTTAATCGTGCCACAATTGATCATCACGGTAAATTGGGAAAATATTGGTACATAATTAAACGATCGATCTTAATATATGTTAAGAGAAAATTTCAAATCTGAATAATTGTATGATGGGAATATAGTTATTTTTAGTGATATGATCAATGCGTTAAATTATCGATTTCGCTCGTTCGATTTTGCAATTAGCTTCCTCAGACGAGAATGTGACTAGTATGACATTCGACGAATGAGAATTCGCGGAATGTCCTTGTCTGATTGAGACTGCTATTCGGGTCATCGTAGGTTCTTTCTTATACTGCATTCTATCTAAGCTTTTTTTTTTTTCTCTCGGACGAGGGACATTTGAGAAAAATCCTTGCGCGCATGTGACACGAGGATACTGTTTCACGCATCCTTTGCCTGACGATTCTGGGAAACTGGTTTTATTACGCGTCCACTCTCTCTTCGGCTCTCGGTCATTCGGAAACCTTTCAATTTCATAACGAACTGGATTGCTGCTCTCGCGGTTCCTACCGAATTCTTCTCGCTACTTTTTCTCCGGCATGAATGCCTGACGTGTGGCTTCCCGGTCAGCATGTATAGATCGCATATCGAGATTTCTCTTATTATATTCTAGAATCTGCTACCGACACGCGGAAATATTAATTAACAGTCGATCGATATAAAGAACAAGCTCCATTTACTTGACAAGATCTCGATACGTGAATCACATATCCTACACTAACTCATACTGTTTTCAAAACATTTGCATCCACGTGAAGCATCTCTAATTGAACTCAGCTATTTTCAACTTCTCAATTACTAATTGATTAATCAAGCTGCTAACAATAGATAATTCCAGGATCTTACAAATAGCGTTTTATGAAAGACGTTGATTTATGTGAAAAATTACGATAATGTAGATATTGAGTAAAATCTTGAAAATAGCTGATTTAACTAATTGCACTTTTACCATTAAACGACTAAAGCTTGCCACCCATTCGCGTTAAACGTATGCATTTCATGGCTCTCTCATCGCGAGATCAAGTCATGTCAGTTCATTTTCGTAACAGTCTGACTTCCAAAAAATGCTAACATAATCCCTCGGTTTATTCCTCGTCAAAAGAATCCTCTCCTAAATTCCTTGGTTCCACCCGGCCAACGGTCCCGACGCAACGCAACGCGACCTACCACCGACTAAAGACTTATAGCGAGGCAACCGGCTGCGGATGGAGTTATTTCGCGGCCGATTCCACACGGAGTCACGGGCCAGACGTTGATCGATTGCCAATATCTTTTCTCGTCGCTCCGACTTCGTATACATATACATACATGTTGTATGCAAACTCGTATTCCACTGCACCGTATTCCTAGCCACGTAGACGTACTTTTTATTACTGCCAGTATTCGCTGAAGCACGCCGAGGTTCATTCGGCTTTTAGTTCTGCACCACTGACGAGCCGCTGAATAATTCTCCTCGACAACATTAGAAAAAAAGCTCACTTCAAATCCGAATCAAAAATATCTTTATCAAACAGCAAACTGAATATCTCTATTTTATAAAAAGAAGAAAAACAAGAAACTATTCTGAAATATTCTTCGTCCATAAAAAAATCCCAGATTATCGTCGATTTTTGTTGAAAAATAGCTGAACTGATTTGCAAATGGGATAAGTACAGTTAAATTGGCAATGTAATGCAAGCTAATCGCGAGGGCAATTATTCGACAAAGTCGTTCGTGCAGCGTGCACACACGTTCGGTAGAATTGCGCAAATTAGGTGTACGTTGCACGTGTCACCGTTGCACAGGGCGCGCGCGCGCGTCCCTCGAGTTCCCTCGAGGCGACTGGTAAGTTCCCGAGGGCGTGCGCAGCACCCGAGGGTACAACGATCTGGCAAGTATATACTATTTATTTTTCACTTTGGTGCACGAAAGTAGGGTGTCCATATCGTGAGCGATTGCGTTCCGAGTATAGATTCTTCCGTGGAACTCAGAGCGCACCGACTATTTCCATTGGGTATGGACGAAACTCTGCCGATGGAAATTCGGTGGTTCTCGAGAAGTATGAACACCCTATAATCCCTATTGTACTATGTACACACCGTATGTACTGCGATGGAGCGCACGTAAGCATTGTATTGTGGACAGCGAGACCAGAAGAGACGGGTCTCGCGTGTTCCGTGTGTAGCCACAAGTAGGATACAGGATGTAAAAGCACCGTAGTGTCGGGAGCGCTGGAGCTGGACGTGGAGCTGCTGCACGCACAGCGCAATTTTTTTACTATCCCCAAAGATGGATCGAAGGAACGGAAAGAAGAGGCTCGAGGAGTCTCTTCTTTCGGGATCTTCCACGTCTACTCGGGAGAGGCTTACGATTTTAAAGGATGCGTTCAATTAATTAGCTCGATTGCTACTTCTTTTCAGCTGGTGGCTGGAAGCGGAAGTAGCCAGGGCAACTCTTCGGGCAGCGTAGCTGCTGGAGGGGCCGATGGTACGCAGGAAGCGGTACCCGGACCGGTCACCAGGCTATTTGTCCTTGCCAATAGAGGCATCTCTAATCTTATTCAGGATCTCATACTGGTGAGTATCTTACATCCAATTTTATCCATCCTAATATCAATGACAAATCAGGAATAATTGCGACAAAAAATCGCGCGTTGAAAAAGATTATAAATTTACGTAAGTTGGTATTATTTCATCTGTACAAATTTACGTGATCGATGTATCATAATATCCACTAAGAAATCGAGTAATTTATTACAAATTACGACACATGGTTGGAGCCATCCTCATTCGCTTTCCAGTACGAATTTTCCGCGTGGCCAGCGTGACGGAGAATGGAACCTGGTCATCAACCAGATCCAATTGTTAGCCCATCATAATCGTGTTATATGTATACATATTCGAGTGCAAGAGACCAGCGCTAACGAGCTTGATCTCGCAAAACCCGACTTTCACTCGCCGACGCTACGAGACAATCTTAAAAGCAAAATTCAATAAAAACAGCGATTAAATCGTGAAGTTAATGCCAAGTAACCTCCGATACTCAAAGCATTCATGCCTTTCATGACGTGCGTGCCAGTCGGCCGACTTTAATTGATCGACGAAAAAAAAAAAAAATTATAATTTATAACTTTTATGAGTCGTGGAGGAAATTGAGCAATCGCATCTAACGGGAAATCGAATGATCGCAACGAGTGATTACTGTGGCGCTAGACTTTGCTTTGTTAGAAGTCATGTCGATCACCTAAACGTCAGTCGTTTTCTCCTACTCCGATGATCGACTAATTTCGATTACATAAAACACTTCTGTTCTATTTTATCCCAACGACACAAAACTGCTAATTCTCGTAGTATATTTCCGTCTTATAATTGCATCACGTAAAATGTTCCGTGATTTAATTAAATTTTAATTAACACTGTCGGAACGTCGAAAAAGACCTTAACTCTGAATTCAGCTAAAAGCGACTAGAATTAAAATTCAAAACAGAATAAACTCTTTTCGCGATTACCATAAAAGGAGATATAAATATCCTGAGTCAACATTTGCGAAACCTAATGAAAAACTTGAACTGGAAGTAATTGGCATAGTGATTCACAGGGTTTGAAAAAGAAATTCGGGAATTGTTTGTTGAGTAAAAATTTAAGAAATGGAGCCAAAAAGTTGTGCGACCGCGGTACCGCGTCGTTCTAGATATAAAACCGGATGATTACGCAAGCGGCCGCAGCAGCAGCAGCAGGATCGATGGAAAGCAAAAATGTAAGCGACTTTCTCTATGAAATAGCTCGTCCATTTGCTGGCTGACTTATGCAAGCAGCTGCTACTGCTTCGTTTGGAAACCACGCGAGATCCTTCCAGAAATTACATTTCGTCCTAATCTTTTGGTTCCTGCCACAATTCCTCCCGCGACTAATCTTCTTACACAATTGTCCCAGAAAACACAATCGCCAAATTGTCAATTGTTTTGCCGCATGACGATCCAAACAATCGATACAAAAATGAACTATTTAAAGAAGGATCCTATAGATAGAATATTTAACTCAAGACCCATTTCAATTTTCCCGTCACTTTAACTGTCGATTTCTGAACCACTCGACTCGCTGACTACTGTTAATTAATGCACGATTTTCTTCGCTGCTTGCAAGGTAACGATATCGCGCTAATTGGAGTGCGGGTAAACAGTCTGGTAGCCAGACTTTCAACTTTGCCTCGAGATTTAATTGATAATTGCTCTCCCCCTCCAAAAAAAAGAAATAATTATACCCGTGAAAAGCGTTTTCGTGTATTCACGCGAACGTTTACGCGAGTAATTGACTGTCCACGATCATTTTCGTTGCCAATCAGCCTGTATTAGCTCTGCTAACAGACTATTGTATTCGTAATACATACTATGATTCGTGAAAGCTACCAATGCGTTGGTTGGCGCTAAAGCGGCCGTCCAGAATAGCTCGTTTCCGCTTTTCTAATATTCCAACGGGAAATATGAAAACAATTTGACAAACGTAAGGAAAATAATTGCATTAGCTGTCATCGTGGACATTAGTCCAAGTTCCGCAGTTTGGATATGCGAGAATTTTCTCTGGCGCTATCGCGAATCTCTTGGAATAATTGCACTAAAACACGTCTGACATCTCTATTTGCCGTGGACACTAATTGCTCGGGTATCTTGCTCCAGGCTGTTAAATCTAACCCAGCGGAAAATGCCGCTCCTTTCATGCTGGCTTATAACGACACTGTTAAATTGAAAGAATCTTTTTTTTCTCTCCCTTATCCCCCAATGCACTGATTTACCGTAGCGAATTATGAAAGTGGTGAAAGGAAGTAAAGGGCGCATTCTATCTCCGATTCTCACTTTTAGCCAGGAAATCAAATCTTACTTAGAATCACTTTCTCCCAAGTAGCATTTTCGATTTCGCGATCAATAACGAATTTAAAGGAAACCCTCTCTGATTTTTGGCTAAGATTTCTCGAAATTCTATGATGAAGAGATTGGTGCAGTTGTGGAACGTTAGAATAAAGATATCAGGATTAAATTGAATATTTATAGTCGCGAGACAATAAGAGTTCTCTCGTTTCGTATTATATTCGCTTTGTTTGACGTAAAATCCCATTATTACGCAGACTGTTTTTCCGTGCGATTATTTACCTGGTCGGGTAAGCGCGTTAACCAACAAGAAAAATTCCGCGAGATAGAAAGCGTTGACAATGCGCGCATCGTCTGGAACTTCTCAAATTGCGGTTCAATGCCTAAACCACACGGTTGTTCCTCAATACCAACGAGAGTCGATCGACAAACTCGTAAAAACCGCGCTTGCAAAAAGGTCTGCTCCACTTTTAACACATTGCACAGTGATTAGCAGAAGGTTCATGCTTGAAAAATTGCCGATCTTAGCGGAAAATGAGATTATTTTCGGCCCACAGAATCCAAGCTGCATTCAACACATATACTATATCCTCGATAAAATAAAAGGCGAGAAAAAAAAATAATGAATTCCTCAAGTTGTTACATCCTGGATGTAAAATACGTTAGCAATAGAATTTTAGATTTTAATTAATTGATTATACAGTGAGAAAAAAAAGTGACAATACAATTGCTTTTCAGCGTCTGGCTGCCACGAGTGAACGCATCGTCAACTTCAAGGCACGACTGATCACCTCCATCATCTAACAGCTTGCCGAAGAGATTAAATCTGGCAGTAGAAGAAAAGATCGGCGGTCTTGAACGGAAAGAACCGCGTCGTACGATACTTGAGCTACGGCTACCAGAGGAACACGGGTACGACGTTGGCAACGGATGCTTCCAAAATGGACTCCCGTTGCCCCCTTGTCCCCGAGGTTTTGTCCTGTCTCGTCGACAGTCGTCGAATTTCTCCACTGAGCGCGCGCACCCCCTTCATCCTCCTTAAATCTTCGTTTTCTTTGTCCTCCTGCGATTTTTTCTCTTTCTTTTAACTCTTTACCTATCTAATTCTTTATTCTTCTCGGTATCGTCTTCCAATAGCTTCCAAATTCTTTACGAATCTCTTCTTCTCTACTCGCGACTCTCGGTTCTATCTTCTGTAGTCGATTAGGTATAAATGATGAGACGACTCAATAAGAAAGTGATGCGTTTTCCGTGTCTAATGAATCTTTTGCGAAAGTGTGCTTTAAGCGGATGAAAGAAATCCTTTTGTCGTTGTTTCTCTTTCTTTCTCTTTCTCTCTTTTCCTTTCTCTCTATCTGTTATTACTATTGTGAATAGTCTCATTGCGAATAAATCGCCGGACACGGCGACGATAGAACGTCGCGCCGGTGGATAATAATTATTGGCGTAAAACACATTTTTCTTCGCCGTTCCGAACGGGATGTACACTTAGCTTCATCCCTACGTGGCGAACTGGGTTTCCAAATGACGAGCGCGAGCTTCTGCTTCGATCGCTCGTGAGTCGTGGATACTTGTACATAGCCCTATATCCCATGAACAACAGTGCCAGGCATTGTTTTTTTTTTTTGCCCATTGTACACTGGATTCCCTCTGAACCCTCTTTTTATCCGTTCCTCTTTATCACGAAAGAGCTGCCTGCACGTCGAGAATTATTCCGATGACACACATCGGTCACTCGATCATTCGAATTATCGCGTTAACAAAACAGAATTTTGATACATTTAAAAATTCGATCATTGCATTTTTTACGGTAGAAATTTCCTAATAATCGAACTAACGATGCTCGCTGCTCTTGACGATTATCACTCATATCTTCTCTTCGTGGATCTTCTGAAATCACGAAGATCCAGAAAGGGAATTAATGAATTAGCGTCGTCGCCATGCGATTTTGCAGGGCGGAAATCCTCGAAATGTGTATTATCTCTCTGTGTAAATCGACCCTACGTTGTTTTGTAGTGTAAATAAATATTATTGTAATAGAAAAGCGAGTTTGGGTATATCAAAAATCCACCGACGATATCATCGCCAAGAGAAGAAAACCCTGGGAATTTTTCTGAGCGATTTATTGTAGCCAAATTGAAAAAAAAAAACACCGAGAATGCAATGAACAGTGCCGAGGAATGCAGTGTAGCAAGAGAAAACTACAAGCATTCCAATGAACACATTATTGCCACCAATGGTGTCTTTGTTTTCGTCTTATATAGTTAGCAAAAATACACCTACCACTCGATCCTTAATCACTATTTGCTTCTTCCAGTGTGTATATACTTCAGAAAGATATACGCACTCGCGACGCGTATTAGTTTACCTTCAGTCTATTCTTCATCCACCTAAGTTATATACTCGTGTATAAATGTCCGAAAAATAGCACGTAGAAACATTTCCCCACGGAAATCTTCGCGCTTTAGGCTCCAGAATCGTGCGAAAAGAGGTTCGAGTCGGAGATCGACCCGAGATTCTCTAGCTAAGAGTCTTTGGAGCTCGCCGTGCTCACCGACACGGAAATTGCATCGTCGTATAATGAGACACTGACGCTGCTTCCTTCGTCGGGGACGAATTCGTCCTCGCAGGAAGCCCACCGGTATAGCTAGGGTGGCGAAACCAGTGGCGGTACCTCTTCATCCGAAACTCCGACGTAGACCGGATCTCCCAGTTTCACCGTAAGCTTCTGCCGCTTATCCCGCAATGCCATGTGGATCCCCATCACTGGACTCTCGCCGACGAAAGAGCGAATAGTCGGATCGTGAATTTGTCTGTAACTAAAGCCCACATTTCCCCACGTGTCGATTACATTACATCGTAGAATGATTTTAAAATAAAAGTGAAGGAAACTAGCTAATGACAGCCGTCTAGAAAATTGTGGTACATACGTCTTCAAGGTTTTCAAGGGTTCCGCGTTCGCATTCTTCGTTCCGGTCTCTGGATCGACTGTAGTCAGGATACACCTGGTGCAAGGCATAACGGTTTGGAAAACGACGTCTCCGATTTTGACCCACTCCCACGTATCTTCGTCGTAGGCAACGGCGCCCTTAACCACGAAGTTTGGCCGGAAGTTCTGTGTCAGTACGGGCTCGTCGAGTTTGGTATTCAGGTCGTTGACGGAGACCTCGTTTATCAAGCAATAGCTCGTCGCATCCGGATAGGCTCCCTGATAAGTTGAACAGAATACAAGCGTTCGATCAACGAGTTCGAGCCAATAATTGAGTACGGTTAGTGCAAAAGAAATAACTTACGCTATCCTCCGCCTTCAAGAGCGGAAAAACACGGCTTTTTCTTCTCACTTCGCGTTTCGCCCGATCGAGCGGATAATAGACCAATCGTAGGCCGGTGTCTTCCTGGAAAATGAATCGCGACAACCATCGAGCAACTTCCTCTCCGCAATCCAAAGCTGGTACGGCGTGACCCCAAACCGCTGCGAGGAACCATTTCCCACGGATGCAAGAAAGATCGATGGAAATCGACATCATCCCTGGAGCTCGAAGCGTCAATGTCGAATCGGATATTGTAGGCGAGACCTTCAATGTAATCAACAGGGGTAACTTCATTAAGAACCAACGACGAAAATATTTTGCTTTCGAACTTTATTTTAATGCGCAGCTCGAGCAGATATCGCTTTGACCAAAATTGAAAAGGTCATTGATTATTCGTAGAGTCGCGCGATAGAATTTGCCCTCTTGAAGATTTCATTATAACTTCGGTATAAATACGATAGTTATCTCGCGAATAATTAGTTCGGCGCTCGAGCATGAACGTTGGAACCTAAGGAACTTCACTCGATCTAAATAAGATCGTAGTGATGTTTCTACGAGCAAGAAATTAACGATCTGTGAAGCCGAAACCGAGTAAAAGAATGACCGGATGTGTGCTATTATGGTGTTCGTCAATCATGGACTTCTGATGCATCTTCTCTCAAGTTAGCTACGTCGCCTTTCACGTTCATCTTACTTTCGGCCATCAGATTTGGCATTAATGACTTAATTAAGCGTCGAATCATTCGCTCGAAGGAAGTTTTACCTGGACCATCTTGGGTTGTTGACGCGCAGTGATGAAATGACCCTCGAGATCGATGACCATGAGACTTCGATCGCGAAGCCAACCGGATTTCAGACCCAATGGCGTGCATTCCATCGACGTAAGCCTTATTGGCCCGAGTGACTTAATCGGGAAAGCGACGAGATCGCTCAGTTCACCGACCTTGCGCCACTTTGACGGTGGTTTTTCACCCTGCTTCCTAGTCCACCACCACCATAGGAACACCATCACTGTACCGGCGCCAACAGCTGCCGCAGTCACGTAAGCCAGTCTCGCGCGATCTGCCAATCGTCGATTACATTATAATATTAATGAAACGAGCTTTTAAATGCGATGCGAGACCAATTACACGCACTATCCGCACACAAATTATTCTAATGTTGAGATAATTGCGAAATTGGATCGGCTTGTAAAAGGAATAGCGCAGGGGTTCGTTCATGAATCTTCCAACTCTATAAAAGTGTAGAGATATTGGTCTATACGAGACCACATATAAGAAACTACTTCTTCGGCACATCAACAATTTAATAGTCACCCACACGGATCTGTCTTCCCAGTTTTCTCCGTGCAATTCCGGAGTGGCTCATTAAAACGGCATCCGAGGAGATAATTACACGCGAGCCGCCGAGGGGTAATGCACATTTACATTACAAATCGTGAATGAAACACACCCATGCTCGGCCAGACGAAAAATGGAGACACGTGGATTTCGCGCGAGGTTCATGTACTTGGGAAATGCGGATCTTTCGACAATCTCTAAAGTTCCAGGAATCAGAGTAGAAACATTATTACAAGAATTTTGTTGCCGATCGATCTCGCTGACTGTCCACATCGTTGAATACGTGCCGCGACAAATTGACGGTGAGTATTCGCGATGAAAGACCGAGGTCACTCGGCCAATAAACGGGATGACGCGAGAAACTGCGACGATTAGGAATTTGTGGATAACGGTAAAACCCGCAGGCGGGTTTTGAACAATCGTTTACCGATACCGAAACTGGTCAGGCTGCAGAAGCAGGAAGAGCAAGCGATTGTGAATAATCACAGTCCATCGAGCGACAGGACTATCAATTTGCTAGAAATGAAGGAAATCGTAGGGCGATGACAACAGGTGCACGTGCGGTCCACCTTGGACTCCGATTGCATTAAAACGACTCTGTGTCCCGTTGGTCGTTACCGTGAAAGTGGGTTGTACTGACTCGCCACTTTTAAAAATACTGCCGCGAATAGCGACGTTTGGTGTTAACGACAATTCACGGGTGTTATGCGTTCTTCCAACGGAAACATGCCACTTGTACATACTCTTTCTACAGGTGGTACTATTCTCACTTGTCACGCTATTATTGACCTCCATTCCGATAAATGCGTCTTCGAAATTCTGTTAGTGATTTCATGATAAAGATCATTGCAAAAATAATTCCCTGGGCATGGTCCAATTTAGAAATCTTTCTCGAGAGATCCTAAATACGTCGTAAAAATCTGATCACGAAAGTAGGATTAATAAAAAAAATGTTGCGAAGAATCGATAAATGATAATAAAGATTAATGTAATCTTTCTCCTTCTGATTTATTCTGAGTCGAACTGATGGAAATAAGGCGTGACCATGAATCGTTCAATCGAAACGGTAAGTATTACATAATAGTTACGGGGTTGCTTCCGACTGGTTCAATGTTCCGGGGGAAAAGTTGCGGCGAGACAGTGAACTCCCGGTGGAATCAATACTGCCGGAACGGGCGTCGCTCTCGCGTGTCGCCGCTACACGTAAATCACCCTAACAAGGGCCGCGAACACCTCGCGAAATTCAATTTCGGCTGTCTTAGACTCCGCGCACTAATCACGCGAGTAGCACGTGCGTAAGTTAGCATCACATCGCGAACGTTAACGCGCCCCGAGCGAAAAACCAACCGGATATCTCACACAATATCGTTTCTAAAATAAAAAACACTAACTTAAAACATCGAGCTTATCCTCACTCTAATGCAAAATCATCAGCAAGTGCATTCTCATTCTGGCAAACAGCGTAGATAAGGTTCCGAAGTGAAACTGATGCAACGAGTGCGCAAAACAGAAGCGTAGGAAACACAAGTCTGGGAAAACAGATCCAGGAAAAGGCGAAAACTTTTAAAAGGAAACTCGTGAGAGCATCGAGGTGCCCCACAATGTATATTTACTTTCGGAGACGCGAGTTTCGACTCGATTTCACGGTAGAAAAAGAATTGGAAAACAGTGCAAAAAATAATTGTACCATGCTGTCACCGGTTCTCTTAACACGAGGAATACAAGAATTGCGGAATAATGAGAATTGAGGTATTTAGATGCACAGTTTTCGAGAGACGAACATAGAACAGTTGAATTAAGAGTAACGTTAAAGTATCCATCGAGAGATGCATATTTACCCATAATCACTGCCAAGGTCGACGAAATTGAGCGACGAGCTAGTAGCGTAAGTGAGCAGTGGACTGCCTCACCGAAGGAGTGAAGTGCTCAACAGCAAGTAGAATAGGATCTTCCTGCGCAGGCTTACGACCGACAAAGCACCACTCCCGGCTGGAATACCCACGTTCCCATGCGTGCAGCTATCTCTTCTTCTCAATTGGGAAGACCGTTATCTGTGTACAGTGGCTTCCGTCGCTCTCCCTCTTTTATTCCGCGTCCTTGCTGCACCCGCGATGCAGCAGCTGCACTCGCGATGTAATTGGGAGCTAACTGTGCGCGTGCTGTGTACGAAACGCTCAAAACTGGCACGAAACTTTCTACCGGTACTTCGTGACATGTGCGATTTTTCTTGATGGATTCGTTGTCGAGTTGGCGAAGAATTTCGTATAGTATCGTGCATAGTGAATGAGTATAGTTGAAGCAAAGAAATATATGAACGTGATAAGATATCGTGGTGATTCGTGGCTTGAACCGTGCGAGTTGATCTTCTTGTTGAGTTCCTAAGAGAATCGAAAAACATGATGCAATTTTTAGAAATACGGTAGTTAAAGTAATTGTGCGGAGTGGAGACTGATGATTCTTGTAGTAGGCTCTGTAGTTTTGTTGTTATACTGTTAGAAATGTAAGCAAATATTTTTCAATAATAAAATATACATATACATAGAAAAATGTGATACAAAAATTGGTCAAGTATATCAATTGTAAATATTGTATCAAAATCACAGAAAATCTCATAATAATGAAAGTCATACAGGTACAAAAAGATTGCATGAAAGTATGAAAACCACAGTAACAATATCAAATATATGAATAATCATACTTATCCTCTACAATCATAACATAGTTGTAAAGAGAGAATTAGTAAAACACAGAAACAGACGTCATGATTTCAAGTATTAAGAATATGACAAATTATATAAACATGATATGTACACCATCCAAAGAAAATTCAAACAAGATATAGACACAGTAAATTGCAAAGTGCTTCAGAAAGATATTTAGTATACAAGTAAGAATATTTTGTATAGTTTTTTATCACTGCTGTGATAAGAAATGGGTAAAACACAGAAATAGATGTCATCATAGAATATAGGCAACAATTACGAGTATGAAAGTCATATAAATTGAGGCACAGAATACAACACAATGCATTTCGGGAATCAGTAACATTGGAAGAGCGTGATATTTACCACGCTATAGATTCATCAAATAAAAGAACATAAGGAAAATAACATTGAAATTCATGAAATTGGTAATATGTGCATCTTACCAAGGCCCCAGGAGGTGAATTAAACTCGAAATTCTTTGAAAATTCCATCCGGAAATACATTCGGCAAACAGCGTCAGCCGGGTTGCAAAGGTGGAATCAGGAGCAGGGAATAATTACTGTTATTGATACTTTCCAATTGCTGCTTCGCATCTCTCGGCTGCATTGGGTCTTCTAAACACTTTTGATGCTATTTTCCGCGCGAAACACTACTTTTGAATAGTTTTATTTCCGATTTTTCACGAGCACTAACGCGGATGTACACACTGAACAGGTCTCCGATTTCGACCAAAACTGTGACACACAAGTGTCACGAATCTGTGTAAAAATTCTGAGATGGGTTCGCTGCGCCACCTGGGCGGGCTGGAGCAGACACTATAAGAGGAATGCGGATATGACGTATGCGCTAGTGGCGCTCCCTACAGGAAAAATATAGTATTAATTTTGTCTGACGAGCCTGCTGATGGTTGGTCTATCCTTTAGCTATTACAGCGGTTATAAGATCGATTTAAAATTGATCCCAAACCAAGATGGATGTAAACAACATGGCGGGCAGGTTAAACTTGATGATAAACGTGAAAAATGTCGGCTAATAAATCGATATTTCAAATGTGGGTTTCCGAGAAACATAAATATGCTGGCTAATTGCATAAATATCTTACATGCTGTGGTAAATGATTAACGTCAGTTAGAAAATGTCGTCGGAGAAGGTAGGTTAATTACCTCTAATGCCAAATGTATTAGATTGTAAAAAGCTTCGTGAATATAACAAAAATACGTATGCAGCTTTCCAAGGCGATGAGAATACGATCTTTGGCACTGTTTGAATAAAAGACATACATCCTACGCACAATTGACGTATTGCACTGAGGATTGAAAAAGATTGTAACTCGGTTTGATTTTGCTACAGATTCTGTACCATTTAGATCAACCTCACGGTGCCGGGAGTGTATATATTTCCTGGCGTCCCAGCAATGGCACACATTTGGCATCGACCGGCTGTGACTCGACTGTCGCTATTTTTGACAGACAAGGCGAATTGCAAGAGCGTATTCGCATTTCTGGATTGTGTACTGGGTTTGGATGGGACACGGATGGAGATCTTCTAGCTGTAATATCGCAAAACTCTTCTGCTATAATACTGTGGGATGCGACGACAGGAAAAAAGTCACAGATCGATGCTGGTGTTAGAGATGGATTATCCTGCATCGCATGGGCAAAAAAAAGTTGCTTACTGGCAGTAGGAACCCAGCGGGGAAACCTCATTTTATATGATCATATGCATTCTAAGTATGGTATTTTTTTCGCAATGAGAATATTTGGGTTAGGACCTTTTGACATTTGATTTACGTGTACACTAGGAAAATACCAATTTTGGGTAAACACAAAAGGAAAATAATTTGCGGCGTTTGGTCGAATCAAGGTCTGCTCGCTTTGGCAAGCGAAGACAAAGTTTTGTCAATTAGCTCCAGCGACGGAGACACTCGCAGGGAAATAGCGCTTCAGGGTGATCCCTCCGATATCCAGTTCAATGAAATGAAAATGGATCATAGAGTCGGTGGCGAAAATACGGTATGCAGCGATTAAACAAGAATTAGATATAATCTCATACTATACTAACGCATATATCTTCTTCTTCAGGTCTCATTAATTATTAGCAAAACCACGTTGTTTCTCTACAACATTTTGGACCCGGACAATCCGATTGAATTGGCATTCCAAAAGCGATACGGTGCCATAGTTACCTACAAATGGTGAAATTCTCTAGAAATGAATATTTCTCAATTGGAAAGCAACGTAGCGATCACTTGATAATAACTTTTTTCACAGGTACGGAGATGGTTATATCCTAGTGGGATTCGAAGCTGGCTACTTTACAGCGATTTCTACCCATATCAAAGAAGTCGGACAGGAATTATTTCAAGTGAAGAATCATAAGGACAGTCTGATGGACATCGCTATCAGCCAAGTAGCCGGTAAGATTGCAACTTGCGGCGACAACACTATCAAAGTGCACAGTTTGCAGAACTTAGAAGAAACTGAGAAATTTATTACGGTATCTGGCGAGACTGGTATCAGTAAAATTGAATGGTCAACGGACGGTACTATGCTCGCTGCCGTGACTTATGCTGGAAACATATTAATTTATTTAATACAAATACCAAAGCTGACCAGTGTCTGTGGTAATAGAATAGCACTGTTAACTAGCTTAACCGAAGTCACGGTACATCTTTACACATTAGACAAGGTTCTTATCAAACTTCTTATCAAAAATTTGAAACTACGTTTTTAGTATTTATTTCTAATTTTGTATTTAGGAGAAACCTGAGCCACAGATAATTGATACGATAATAGAACCATCGGTATTAGCAATTGGCCCGAGCTATGTCGCGGTGGGATTGAACAATCGAGCTCTATTTTGGAATTTATCTGTCAATAATCAATACGAGATTCGAGCCCATTCCGAGAGAGATTATTTGGCAACGATCGAAAGCATGCGAATTAACGAGACACACGTGTCAGTATTGTTCGACGGAAAGTTACAACTACATTCGGTAATTAAATTCCTGAGATCAACACTATATCAGTCAAGCACGATAAAAAATGATTGTTTATGGCTGTGTATTTGCGACGTAGATTAAAACGGATCAGAGCCTCATAAAAAATGGGAAAGATACGAAAATGTTTCCTGATTCAAGTGCGAGTGACACGAGAATCACGTGCCATGCGCTCAGCGGAGATTTCCTGGTGTATGGTACCAGCGTAAGTATTTATCAAAATTAAGTAAAGTTTTTTAATTTATTCTTTTAATTAATAGATGTAAATATCATCGTTAAACAGATAGGTCACATCATCTATTTTTACCTGGGAGTTTTCAATCAATGCGCTGAGTTTATTCACAGTAGCGGAATAAAAGCTGTTTACTTCGATGCAAATGGTACACAGCTGTGTTTCTTGGATAATAAACTAGATGCTTATATCTACGATCCAATACAGGAAAACGTAGTGCAAGTACCCGAATGTCCAGATTGCATCGAAGGAATCGTTTGGGATCAGAATATATTGGAACGCACTGTATTCGCAGTTTACAATAAAACTCAGATCGTAACTTACATCTACGTGAAATTTTGCGTTCAAGGTAAGGTAATAAAGTACAATGAATTATGATTCTCATTTGGATTTTACGATTGTATATTTCGACAGGTGCTCATATTGTAAAAATTGGAGTGACGAAACTTCCTTCGGAAGCAACACCTCTGTTAATGTATTCCGGTGAATTGACACTAACTTCGAGTAGCAACGTATTTATCCAGATTCGATTATTCTCTCAAGAAGACGTAGGACACGTGACCGACACAAATAGACTGACAGAAATCTTCGAGAATCAATTGGCATGCAGACGATATCAACAAGCCTGGAATATTAGCGAAAAGTTGAATGATCCAGAAATATGGAAAAAGTTAGGTGAAAGCGCGATCGCCAATTTGGAAATTGAATTCGGTATGTTAGATCAAATTTTTGATAGTGTAAAAAATGTTGCATGTAAAAAAACTGATAAGGAAAATCTTATTTTATTTGAACTCCAGCAATTCGCGTGTATCGTCGTATAGAAGATGTGTCAATGGTATGGGCACTAGAGAGTATGGAAAATATGGATGAATTAGCATTGTTATGCGGTCACGCGTGTATATTGTTAGATGATTACAACCAAGCAGAGAAGTTTTTCCTACAGTCAACGGAACCGGTCGAAGCACTTTATCTAAGAAGAGATTTGATGCAGTGGGAACAGGCTCTGTCTTTAGCGCAGAAGCTAAAACCAAGTGAAATTCCGTATATTGCGCGAGAATATGCGCAGCAATTAGAGTTCACGTAAGAATTATTTTATAACTCAAGCTATATATATATATATGTATATATCGAGAATTTTAGTGAGATTTCAACTGTATATTTCTTCTTATTTCCACACAAAGTGGCAATTATCCAAAGGCTCTTACGAATTACGAACGCGGACTAATCGACGTAAGTGAAGCGACTGATCCAACTGTGAACAATGCTCAGCATCGAAGTCAGTGTTTAGCGGGGATTGCGAGAATGTCGATAAGATGCGGCGATAGTAGAAAAGGTGTCAATATAGCCATGGATAACGAGGGCTCGCGATCGTTGCGGAAAGAATGTGCTGAGATTCTTGAATCAATGAAGGTATTGTATCTTGAGACATTAATATAATTGCTAATATTTACTTGCAACTTTTGTGGAAATATTATAATATACAAAATAACATATTAAACTCTATTAAGTTTATTGTGTTTTGCGTTCTACAGCAATTCAACGAAGCCGCGATGTTGTATGAAAAAGCGGAATATTTCGATAAAGCTGCGTCAGCATATATTAAATTGAAAAATTGGCAAAAGGTCGGACAATTACTACCGAAAATAACATCCGCGAAGATCAATATACAATATGCGAAGGCTAAAGAAACCGAAGGGAAGTACGAAGAAGCTGCGAAAGCTTACGAGAGAGCGAAGGATTACGACAACATTATTAGAGTAAATCTTGAACATCTAAATAATCCTGGTAATTTAATTTTCATTTTACAACGAAGAAATAAATCTTCCTAATATCAGAATTAAAATGATATATTCAAATTTTGCTATCGGATTATTTTCCAAATTCCAGGGCGAAGTGTTGAAATAGTTCAACAAACAAAAAGCATCGACGGAGCAAAAATGGTTGCGAGATATTTCCAAAAAATGAACGATTACAATTCGGCGATAAAGTTTCTAATTTTGTCGAATTGCCATGACGAAGCATTTCAATTGGCTAATCAACATGGGAAGATGGAATTGTATGGTGATGTGTTGATTAATACCATCGATGACAGTAATGTGCGACTGAAAGACTTCAAAAGCCTTGCCCTACATTTTGAAACCCAAAAGAATAACCTTCTAGCTGGAAAGTACTATTTCCACGCGAAAGAATACCAAAAAGTCAGTTTCTACACTGAGCTCTTATTTTAGACTGTTCTTTTATGTATAAGTAAATATATAATGAGGAGAAATATTTACATATTGAAAAATCTGCTTCAGGCTTTGAAGCATTTGTTGAAAGCAGCGCAACTCACTACGGACGACAACGAAGCTTTGTCATTGGCGATAGACACTGTTGCCTCAGCGAAAGACGATAAATTAGCCAATCAACTAATAGATTTCCTGTTAGGTGGAGACGGAATACCAAAGGTAATAATTCTCTAACATTCTATATTTGACGTAGAGAAAATTGTGTCATTTCAATTGTTCATTATTTATCTAGGATCCAAACTATCTATTTCGATTATACATGGCGAGAAAACAGTACAAAGAAGCAGGAAAAACTGCAATTATAATCGCAAACGAGGAACAGATAAATGGTAAAAAAAACAAATCACTGAGAAATTTATTTATAATACATTACGAATTATGGGAACATTTTTCTTTTAGGAAACTATCGAAATGCACATGACGTTCTATTCGGCATGTACCAAGAATTAAAGAAGAACAAGATTAACATTCCATTAGAGATGCAAAATAATTTGCGACTATTACATTCGTACATTCTCGTGCGACTTCACGTTAAAAGAAACGATCATTTGCGAGGTGCACGAATGTTGATCAGAGTAGCTAACAACATATCTAAATTCCCATCGCGTAAGTTCGAAAAGAATTTAATCAAAAGTTTATTAAAATTCTGTCTCAAAATAATAAAGAAAAACATCGTGAATTACAGATATCGTTCCGATATTAACATCGACCGTAATAGAGTGTCATCGAGCTGGATTAAAACAAGCAGCGTTCAATTACGCAGCGGTGCTAATGCGACCCGAGTATAGAACGCAAATAGACATGAAATACAGTAAGAAGATCGAAGCTATCGTGCGAAAGCCTCCAAAATCAAAGGACAACGAAACAGAGGAGGAACCATTAACACCATGTCCATACTGTAAAACGCGATTGCCAGAAACCGAGATTACCTGTGATAAATGCAAAAACACCATACCCTTCTGTATAGCTACGGTTTGTTTCTTTGCTTCTACTCGTTTTCTCGGAAGACTCGCAAAACCTACTATCGTGTAAGAAATACCTGCTTGAAAAAGATATGGTTCAATTGAATTTCTTATCTGAAACTCGTAAAATTAGCTCAAAGTACAATATTTGAAATGAAACTTTTTACAAATAAAATCTCGCAAAACTAATTTATTTAATTGGAATACTTAGCTTTAGCACTAATTCTCTTTGGAAACTCCGTGTCTTCTTTTAGGGTCGGCACATAACAGAAGACGATTTCACCACATGTCCGCAATGTGATTTTCCAGCCATAAGAAGCGAATTTGTTCGGTACGTACAGTTTTCGGAATATTCGCAAAAACATTGCAAATATGTGTCACGGAGGATGAACGTTAATTACAGAATCATCGAATCCGAAGGAATCTGTCCGATGTGTTCGGAAAGAGTGGACATTAATACAGTGCCATCGGACGTAAATATTCGTCCGTATATCGATCTCCAAGAAGACAAAGCGCCATTGAAAGTGTAACGATTCACGTTGATTGCGTAGTTTCGCACTAGTGTATTCAAATATGTGATTGCGTGAAGCACGTTTTGCCGAGAAACTGTTGCACAGTTATACGTACAAAGTTCATCTGTCTTTATATATACATATATATGTGTATACACATACAATATGTATATGTATAGAGAGACACAGATAGGTTTTTACGTGTATTCCATTTCGTATCCGTCCACTTATGAGCCATACCTCGCGGTACATCAGGGAGCGCGTCGCATTTTGATGCGACACTTCACGGTGATAAGTATAATTTGCTATAAGTTCGCCTGATAAACACCGATTTATCTTCGTTAAGTAACGGTGCCGTCCAATTTAAGTACAATCACTCGGTAGCCCATTTACTTGTGTACTCGTGTAACGATGTATGTAGAATTTGTACAAACGCTTAAAGCAACCTCGACCCGAGTAGTGGTGCCGCTTTAAGAAAAAGTAACATTAATGTACGACTCTCAAGCTTGAATAAACTAGTCCTGCTCATTTTACATCTCGTTCACGATAATAATATCGTATTTGCATCGATAAATACTCTCAACTTTATCGGATCCACAATTCCATTGCTGTGTTCAGCATGCGAATAAAAAAGCATTTTTACAACAAAGTTTTTAATTCCTGTAGTCGCTAGAGAAAAAAAAATCCAGATATTGATAACGATAAACGAGAGGCGTCGTGAGGAAATCGTAAAAAAAACCGACAGTTAATCCGATTCTCATAAATCAGTTCACTTAAAATATTTCGACGTGCAAGCCGCGGAACATACACGCCTGAATAATGATGCCACAGCATGACTTTGAACATTTGGTGCTACGCGCTACACGTAATCGGTTTTTGCGGCATCATCGATTATTCCGAGGACTTGACTGGATTACACGCTACTTCGACTGAGAACGTAATACCGACTACTATTTGCACATTGCAAAAGATCTTACGGAACAAAATACATGTACATACTTAGAATGATTAGAAAAATATCGATAAATAGAATTTGTCAAAATGAGAACTCCAAGCCGACGAAGCATCGCATTAATTTCAATCGAACCACCTTTCAAATATGGATCGGTGGTAGTCATGAAATTGGTAAAAAAAGACGTCGAATCATATGGGATATTAATAAACTTCGGATTCGCAAAATGTAACGGTACCGATGTGGCGCATGTCCCAATCGAGCAGTCTTTTTTCCTGGTTCCTTACTGTATGCGCTAAGAGGAAACAATTACTATCCCTGATACTGGAAGACTGAAGAATCATAAAAAGCTGCGTAAGGATCCAAGACCACTTGGAAATTGCGGCCAGATGCAATTAAATATCATAGTCGGCGGTGCAGTGACATTGACGGGAGTGTCGAGGCATTCGGCATAACAAGCGAGATAAGCGTATGTGTAAGAATGTAAGTACATTGAACACGCGCGATAAGTAAGTACGGCCCTGCGAGATTGCCAATTGGTAGTAGAGTTATGTACACGTGTACATGCGTGTGTACGTAGATACATATACGAAAGGAACATAGGGTGACCGGCAGGAAAGACAAAAAGAGAGAGAGAGAGAGAGAGAGAGAGCAAAGCAATAGCCGGTGTAGAGCGGTGTAGAGTTTTGACTGGCGGTCTTGTAGTGGTAGTGGTGGTGACTGGTGAGTCGTGGTGTGGCGATGTAACGGCTAGCGCCGGTACATCGAAGTGTACAGCACACACTGACTACGTTCCGTGCATCGAAGCACGGTGTAGTATCGTCGGTGGCGCGTAAGGACTGGAGAGGATCGCGGGACTCGGCTCGCGACAGTAATTCAAATTCGTAGAAAGGTCATCGCCGGCGAAATTCATTCGCGGTTCAATCACGGTTCAGTCTGAGTTTTCGCGTGGAGTGTAACTAACTCCAGCGGTAAATCGTGTGCCGTGAGGAAAGAGAAGGGAATCGCGAGGGAGCCGGTAACCGAGTGGAAGAAACTGCTTGACCTCATCCGAGGTGGAAAAAATCCTCGTCATCGTGGTGTATCGTCACAATTGTCGCTTCTACTATATTGTATCTGTACATCTGTCGTCTTCCTCACCGTCGTCGCTGAGAAACTGGTGGTCAAAATGGCGGAAAAGAGTAACTCACGAGACACGAGTTCATCGACTACCGGCCACGATAGCCAACAACTGTTAATGAGCTTCATTACCGAAATTATTACGCGTCCGGTGAATCTCGTGCTAATTGGAGTGATTGCTCTTCTCGTCTACACGATCTTCAAGAGTAAAACGAGAACCGAGGAACCTGTCGAGGAAGTGAAGAAGCTACCAAAGTTGCGACGCGATTTTACTGTCGAAGAACTTAAGAAATACAATGGCACAGGCCCTGATGGGAGAATATTAATTGCACTGAATGGCAGTGTGTACGACGTCACTCGTGGATCATTGTTTTATGGCCCTAGTAAGCGGTTAATCATTTTTTAGTAGTCGATTGAAAACTGTCCACTTATTCCTAAGTTCCCAGCTACAATTTTCCAAGGATTAATTATCAAGTTTTTCCGCGTCTCGTTAGTTCTTTGATGGACTAATCGTTAGCCGAGAACACACCCGGCGCAATTGGCATAAGATAACGCCGGCTTCGTCACCTTTTATTGTATGTAATCATATCGGAGTGATTATCAGCATCTCGTGCGTTAAGAGTGTGTCGATGCTCTATCAAATGTAATAATAATTCAATATATCGCGAAAACCGTTTGACAACTCCGCCCTGTCGACACAAGTGCTTTTGCTCCCAGTTTCATGACGCGTGATGTCATAATAATTGAGTGCGACGTAATGCGTTATTTTCGTGCGAATATTAAGGAATTTTACCCTTTATTCTGGGAGCATAAATTATGTTATGCGTAAAGTAGGAAATACACTAATATCTGTAATACTAATGTTCATCGATGCGTTTTGCTATTGCAGAAGGTCCTTACGAGAAGCTAGGTGGTCGTGATGCCAGTAGGAGTTTGGCAACTTTCATATTAGAAAATGTTAAGGACGAGTACGACGATATTAGTGACCTGAACCCTGCAGAAATGAACACATTAATGGAATGGGTCGAACAATTTAAAGGCAAGTTAGAAAAATCTATTCTGGTTGTCCTGTATCAGGATCGCAACGGTAGAGAATGAATAATTACAGTTATATTCCCCTTTTTTAGAAAGGTACGATTATGTTGGTAAATTATTAAAGCCTGGCGAAACTCCAACAAATTATTCGGACGAAGAGGACGAAGGAAGTCAACAGGAAACTGAAGCGAAGCCCAAAAGCAATTAATTGTTCAATGTCATATTCGGGTGGAATCGAGATTCAAAGAAATATTGCGCACACAATATTGTTACCAAAAAATTCGTAAACGCATGACTAACGAATACAAAAATGGACTGGTTCATTTGAATATTTTACTAACTCGTACCAAGGAGAGAAAAATAAAGTGCAGAATAGTCTAATCTTTTACTGGAGTCAACTGTGCATCAATATTAAAAGCTGATGTTGCGTACGGAGACTTCTTTATAGAGTATCCGCTCTTCGACCCAACGGGATACTTGGGGTCTTAATACAATGTTTTTATATATAAATATGTACAAAAGATTTTTTACAGATACTTAAACACTGGCACTAGGTTTATCTCAAGTAATATTCAACCGATATTCCATTACTATTAATAGTATACGCTTAAATTATAAATCTTGTTTTTTCTATGCGATATCGAATACATGTAATATATGTATTGGTACATATATAAGTTTTAATTAGGATCGGATTATTATTTCCTGCGCAGCATTCAGTTTACGATTATATTACGTGTGCAAAGCATTTTTTGTCAAATAGTACCGTACTTGAAATTTTTACCGATGAAACGTCCTGATGGAACGTACTTTCGTTTGGGATTGATGCATTTGGCGCGATACACTTGACGATTGCCTTTTATCGCAATTATCACGATAAAACTGTAACCAATATCAATTTACCGCCAAGTTGCCACACGAAAGAGAGAAAGAAAGTCTCGATCACTGGAAAACGGTGCAATTCTTTTTATGCGAAATTTACATTAAGGTTGGTTGAAAGTGATTGAAAGTTTTATTGCTCTTTTTTACATGAATAGGAATGGATATATGTTACAGAAAGTCTTGATTATAGGTTCTAAAACACTTAAGAACTTGTTATTGCTTAGAAACCGTTTTTTAATGAAACAACAAAAATAGATCCTACGATATGTAATTTTAACGGTAATATTGCGAAATGTGGTATTTGTACGAAACAGAACAAAAAAAAAAGGAAAAAGCAAATTGCCTTTTTTATATATGTACTTTAATTCGTCGTAAATTGGCAGTGTTAGTCTATTTCGAGAGAAAAAATTGCCTTTCAGATTGTGCTATTAACAAAGAAATGAAGAGGAAAAGAGAAGAAGAAGAAGAACATTAACTGTACAATAAAATAATATTGTTATCGGAAAGAAAAAAAAGAAGTATACATATAATTTAACGATATTAGAGATATAAAACTAAGAGGGGGAGGGGGGAGTATCATTGTGTTATTGTGTTAGCGAACCTATGAGTTAGTACAGAGAGTAAGACCATATTTTGATGAGACTTATACAAATTTTTCTATGTTCCATGATCGAAACGCTTTCAGCTTAATGGAACTACATACTTATTCTATGTCATTCCTACCACATTATAAATATACCAAAGTAGTTCTGTGGATGCGTGAACTGGATCCAGAAACTATGTGTACTTCACATAGCTAAACCGAAAGAAAGCGGGTGCATTTGCATTTACTTTTTGTACTAGATTACATGGGATTGGTTCGGTATAAGAATCATAGAGATCGTAAATAATATAAGGAAAGAATGAAAATGTTATATATGATCCAATGATTGAATCAGAAATATATGTATATTGATACATAGACCATTGATTTTGATTTATAAATCAATATTGATCAGCCTTGTCTTCGTTCAAGCTGGCATCGCAATGCATAAAAGATCTATTACGAACTAACTTGAATAATTTTCTATCAATCGTCTCAATGTAGTCTCTCATAGATATCGTAAGAAAATTGTTCATTATCCATAATGCTGAACATGCCTCCTTGTCAAGACTGTTCTAATCTCTGTAAATTGATTAACAAGGAAACGATTGACCATCAGAGTTTTCCTGTAATACGAATATTATTTGAGCCCTGAAACCATGAAGTTTGGTTCATCGCTGCTCTGAAGTGATTAGTGAGATTCTTGAACCTGCCTGTTCAAATAAAATATTAAGTACTGTTTTCCACTGTATTTTATTAATAAAGAACAAGTGGATAGTTAAGTAAAGTACAATTTTTCCCTTATCTTCTATAATTCAAGTTTAATGCCTTTTTCATCGTGTGATTTCCTAAATAATATTTATGATCTCACCAATGAATTGAGTCTTTGATAATTTATTATTTAATCAGAAAATAATTCGTTTTACAAAAGTATATATAAACTATAGTTATTAATCTAGGAATGTTCCATTTGTAAATAGATTTCAATTCGCTCATTTCAAATTTTTATTTCGGAATCCCGATGAATTTTAACGATTAGTTAATCTGAAATACGTAGAATTATAACGTTCGTTTAAGAATTAAGTACGGCAAGTACAGTGAAATTATGCGATTTTTTATATTATTCTCGTATTCAACTAGAATTGAGATTTGAAAGAAAACAATTCTAATATGTTTCAGAACCTTACGATTCATGTGTTTCCCGGTGCTTGTGGAGGAATTTATGATTACAGTAATTAAATACAAGTGGACGACTCCAACTATCGAGAGAGCGTTTTGAGGCTAATTTATGTATCGACATTTGAATGGCGGATAGGGGTTGTGAAGCTTCGGCAAATGTCAAGTTTGATCCTTGTGGTCAAAGAAATCCGGAAAATTGTATAAAAAGGTAAAAACATCCCTGCAACATAAGCTGCAATTACGATAATACCTAACAACATCAACATTGAATACTTTCGTTCACTGTACATCTATCACGGGGACACAAAGTTGAAACCTGTATATTACACTGTAAGGATACAACCTCATTTATAGTAACAAATATATTAAAAAATATACTTTTCTTAGCGAATCTTTCATCTCATATGCAGAGATAACAGTGGAGTGAAAAGAATAATTAATGATTTAACATACAAATGAAGGATTCTATGCTCTAACCTGCTTTACCAAATTCATTCTCCGACATTAAACGAAAAACGAGGATATCAGGTGATATGAAACACCAACCACTTTATGAAAATGAATTTCGGTAATTGTGGTTTAAAAAACGTTCGAATAACCCGTAAACAATAAAGATACCCTCGGTTGTTTCACTGATGAAGGATGCTTTGACACCATTCGATGTACATACATTGTATATTATAATATCTCGTATTTACATTTCATTCGAATACAATGGAATAAATTATTTACAAATTTATCTAGCATATTTTTTGATTGATACAGTGATGCTAATTTAAAAATGATAAAGAATTTATTGAAGAATGCTATTGATCTATTATGACAAATTATTGATAGTAAAGAGTTCTGAATTTCTAAAACTACTCTAAAATTTCACAATTTCTTACTGGCGCATTTTTTGCAGGAAACTATAAAATTTCAGATTTCACGTCGATTGCAATAATTAAAAATGTGATTTCGAAAGCATATATCGGAATCGCGTCTTTATTATAAATTATAATAATTACCACGTGAACGAGTGACCTTGTCTCTCGAATGCATCGAAACGTTCTCTTTGACGTTCGAGCGTGTATAACAGTCGAGCGCGAAGTAATAATCCGAGGGGTATGCGACGTATGTTTCCTCCTTTCTTATAACCGAAATCACCGGCAAGACCTACATACGAAGATACACACCTGCAAACAATCCCTCAATCCTCGGTCGAAAGAGATTTTCCGAGCTACTTGTAATTGCAAAGCTACTACGTACTCGAGAGAATCATACGGTATCGGTAGACTAGAGATTACGAAAACTGTACGTTCCTTATCACGACAGACAGCAAGAACGATATCAGTGGGCTTGGAGAGTTTGCTTGAAATTAGCTGGCTTTCCCCTGCGATAATTAATAAAATGCAAACTAACGGACGATCATAGTGTTCCGGTAGCATAGAGGTTCTACAATCATCTTCTCCTAATCGCACAGTCATTAAGATAGTTTAGTCACTATTCGGTTATCGAAAATTTCGATAGACGGATCGACGTAGATATCGGCAAGCTTGTCAGACATACGTTTCACCATAACAAGGATTCGTTCTGTTTATAATGCAATCAGGGGTACTTTTCAATCATTTTGATCCATAAAAACCACCGTGACAACGCGCTACGATTATTGTATTGATTCAACAAACCCTACTTGAGCAAGTAGCGGATCGTAAATCGGGGAGTAGAGCAAAAATGTCGCATTTAAAGGCGTTTTCAGCATTAGTTACGTAACGTTTGGATAAAGAGTATGTATCGAGAGATTTTCACGATGCATATTCCACGGGCTTTGGCTCTGATTTTGAAGAATTCAGTCTGTTTTTGATGCACGGTATCTGGGTACATACTGTTAATAAAAGTCGCCCTGCGCGTATCACCGTCGACTAATCTACAATATGTTCGACCAGCAGTAGAATCGATCGAAGAACATTGGCGAAGGTTTGCAAATCGAAAGTAGATTGACAAGAGTAGCAGGGTAGAAAATCTGTTGAGGAGGAGAGGAAAATGTGGAAAATTAGATGTGAGAAAGGCAGCTCCGTGAGTAATATACAGCAGGCAACGACATTTTATCCGTCGAATATGGAAAAAATTGGCAAAAGGTCGAACTAATCGCTGGAGAAAGTTGCATCGAAAGAATGAGAAGTGGCAACGCTCCTCCTCACAAAGAGTCGCTGTCACTGAGACGGGTGGCTAGGCGGCTGCTGCCACGCCGTCATCCAGTTCCCGTCCCATTTCCATTACGACTCCCTCTTCTTCTCCTCCCTTCCCTCTCGAACCGCGACGTTCTCCGCGTTTCTCCTAGTTTCTCGTCTATTCGCGATTTTTCACCGGCCACTTCATCCCTACTACCTTTGGCGTGGTTTTGGTTTGGCTACTTTCAGCTACTTTCTTTCGCATTCTCAATCGTTTGACAAAGACTCGTCGGACGTCTAGGCGGCGCACGACACCACGCGTCAAAGTGAGAGAGAGGAAAAGAGGAACAGAGAGAAAGGCACGCACAATACGTGCGTACGACGACGGGTCGCGTGCCGTTCGCACCTACCCACGAGCCTGATTCTCTTTCTTTGAGAGAAAGAGAACAAGCAAGAGAGGGAGAGAAAGAACAGGCTTTGCGCATCCCACTCTCCCCACCTTCTTCTCCTTTGCTTTCTTCCTTTTAACCTGTCGATCGAGAAATCCTTGGCCATCTTGTAACATCCCCTTGACACTCTTCACTTGACTGAGCTGCTGCTAACGCATTGCTCCTGGTCACGACAGCTGAACCAGCCATTATCGATACACTTGCGTGTAAATCCGCAAGCGTATCCGCGAGCCGTGTACGGTTCAATATTGTATTAATGCATTTCGCTACTTGATGCCACGAGACTATAGTCTCTTGATTCTCGCTCACTGTGTAGCTTCTCGTAAACTCTATACATTTGTCTAAAACACCAAATTCATTGGACTTCTCTAATGCTCGCGCGGTCACTTCTTTGAAGCGATTAGAATTTTCTTTAGTAGTCTAATAAAATATGCTATTAGTGTTTGGAGCTTTGACACTAAAGAATCGATACTAGAAGTTGAACCGAAATTTTGTAGAGTGCTCTTCTTTGGAAAACCACTCGACGAAGCAAAGTACGCTGTACCATTTCCTATTTCTCTTGGCAAGTCTGTGAGTTTTGGATTTCGTAAGACGAGGGACACCGACAACAAAGATGACAATGGCCTCTATCATAAACACACTACTGTTACTAAGGCAGTTATATAACATTGAAGTGTCAACGATCAAGTTTCTAAAGGGATTGAAATTTCGAGGCGAATCGGTAGCGTTAAGGAATCATCATCGACACAAGTAATCTCGCGTGAGTTAAGTGACATTTGGCTTGCACAGCTGAAAGAGTCGAGCCGCTACCTACGTTTCGATATGACAGTCAGCGGCAAACTCTGCGTGAAATGCACGCGCTGCCAATTCGAGAGAAGCACAGTGAGAATTTGGTGGAACGATCGGTGAACGAAAGCGAAGAATGGAATTGCGTATCACAAAACGAGTCGGATACCGTGAGCCGTGACAGGAAAGCTCGCCGAGAGCATCGGTGTCGGCGTGCCACGATTCCAGATTTGTTGGTACCGCTCTCTGAAAAAGAGTAATCGTCGTTAAAGAGAAAAATGGCAGGTAGTCGAGTGGCTCTTGAACGAGGAGAATCGTGGTTAAAGGAGAAGCAAAGAGAAGCTGGCTAACTGGACGACGTTGGTACCGGCCATGATCGGACGCGAATGGCGGATGGCGGTACGGCGGCAGAACGGTAGATGCAGTAGAGAGCAATAAGCGGGAGAGTAGAAACCCAACCAAACCAAACCATCATCCACAAACGCGCGAGGTGTTCTCGTGGCTGATGGGCCGGCGGCGTGAACATAGCCGCGGCGTTAGTGGCCTCGCGTCAGTCGAGCCAATCGTCGCGGCGGATTCGGTCACGTGAGTTTGGCTGCCAATGGTAAAGGTGCTCTAGCGCCACGGCAAGCATACGGAGCCAGTCGGACATTTTCTGACAAGCGTAGAAAAACTTCTCGTCAACAGCAGCCGCCATTTTACGTTAGCCGATACTCGTGCGGTGCGGAACTCTTGCGATCGCTTTTCCCGAGCGAAATTGTGTGGCGCGCGGTGACCGCCCCGGAGCCGACTCGTTCGATCGTCTTCGCCTCCTCGCGTCCGTGATTGCCTCGAATGTGCGGGGAAAGCGGCCCGCGCTCGCGGTGATCGTTCGCGCGCCCCGTGTCGCAGTGTATAAGGCGAGAGAGAAGAGGAGAGAAAGATGGTGCCAGCGGGCCTCTCGAGAGCGATATCGTAGCTGTGAGCCAGCGCCGTGCGCGCAGCCAGTCCGCCACACTCGAGTGTTTAACCAGTCAAACGAGTCGCGCACGATCGCGACGAAATCGAGTCAACCGCGAACGAACGCGCGGGGGATCGCTCGTTTTCGCTCAGTGGGTGCGCGCTGGTGCGCGCTTCTTCTCTGGTTCGTCGTCCGCGCGATCCTCGAGGGAGATCTCGAGAGGGATCGCGATTCGCGAGACACCGCGGTGGTAGCCCCTACCGCCAGCAGCGTAACTAGCCGACATCGCGACATCCGAGGACGAGGACTCCTGGTTGCTGACCGTTGGTTCCTGTTTGTCGCTCCTCGTTCGTCGCTCGTCCTCCCGCAGTCGACGCGAGGATCCCTAGTTGAATTCGGTGTCGTGCTGTGCCGCACCGCGCCGAGCCGCGCGAGAGTGCCCCGTGTACCCCGTGTGCCTACTAGCAGTGTGCGGCAGGCCCAGTGCGCGCTTCTCCACGACTCTTTCCTTCTATCTGTGCTGGTTTGCTTCGCTCACGGGCTTTAGCGCGGGGTTCGACGTACCCCCGACGATGCCCAATGGTTGATCCTCTACCGAAGCGTGCTCGGGGACGCTCCACGCGCCGCGATTCTCATTGTTGTTGTCATGCTTGCGAATGCAACTATGCACGAAGCTTGGTGAATTCTCAGTGCGGCTGCACCGTTCCGAAGGAAAAAGCAGCAGCATCAAAATCATCATCATCATCATCGGCAGGAGGACTACCAGCAACAGTAGCAGTAGCAGCAGGAGTAGCAGGAGTAGTAACAGCAGCAGCAGCGGTGGTGTTTTAGTGTGGCCTAGTGCACCGTTTCGGCGGCCCTGTCTCGACGCGGGTCTGCGTGCCTGCCGACCCGCTCTGCTCGCGTGCGTGCGTGCGTGCGTGCCTGCGTGCTTGCGGTCGACCCTTCGACGACTTGCTGCCGCTGCCGCCGCCGCCGCTACTGTTTTCGCATCCCTCGGAACTCCTAACTCAAAGTTGTCGCCAACGAAACCACCGGCAACGATACCGACGTCCTCGACGTCGACGTACAAAACTTGCGCCCATCTTCCTCGTAGTTTCTTCTACTTCTTCTTCTTCTTCTCGTCCTCCTCCTTGTCGTCGCCTTCACCTTCGCCTTTACCGTCATCGACGTGCTTCTGGTTGACAACCTGAAGCCCACGAGTCTTAGTCGCCGGACTAACGATACCTTGCAGTCAACGGGTGACCATCACCACCGCGAGGATTAACTACTCGAAGAAGAAGCCATGGCAGACCACCTGGTGGACGGACCGCCGAATAAGCGGCCAAAACTTGGGGATCCCTTCCAGGGTCCCTCAGATTCTGCGGGTAAGCAACATCCCTGACACTTTTATCTTCAAATCGACTTCACTCTAATCTCCCTTTTCTCACCGAGTCTCTCTTCATCCCATCTTCGTCGTTCTTCACTTTTCCTCCGAGAGTATCTCTTTCTTACTTTGTCCGATTCTCCGTCTTCGAGTTCCTGAGCTCTATCTCGGGCCTCGAAGGGTTAAAACTTTCTTTCGGATCTCTTTGATTCCACGACGATTCTCTACACCGGATCAAAGAGAGGTATTACTCACATTATACTGTCTGGTGCGCACCGGGACTAACCTTACAGGGAATAATAGCCAGCTCGTCCGCGTCCTCGACTGTACGCCGATATCGGCGACCGGCCGATATCGAAGATCCTTTTCCTCTTCTATGCCACCTTATTTTCTTCAATCGCAAACCTTTGAGCAAAGTTACGCTGTGTCGTGAGGATCCTCCTCTTCGTGTCGTCGCACCTTCTTCCTCGTCCGTGATCACGCCGACCCGTGGATGTCGTCGCTCTCGTGTCTCAGATCTCGGTGACCTTCGATTCTCGCCGATTTTCCTGGCATCCCGAGAAATCCTTTCGCGGTGTGTTTTCAAGCCACGCGTCTTGTTTGGGACAGACAGCTGCATCTATGTATCACGTTCGTTTCTTGCCGATTTCCCAAATTCCAAGCTTCACTGGTTTTTCTTTTTTTTCTACGTTTCCTCGGTTATCCACCGATTTCTAGGATACATCGATGCTGATGAAATAATCTGCAGAATTACTCGAAAACCGATACGCGATTCTATCGCGTACAAATCTAACCTTTGTTTCCCATTTTCGACAAAACGTTTTTGCTTGCAAACGCTTCTTGGCTCTTTTGTTACCGGATCATTTTCTCCAGTTTCGTCCATTCTGAATGAATCAGGATCCAGAAGATGATTGTTTAGTACGAGATTCGTCTGTCACAGTGTCGTTTGGAAATACATCTCAAAGGTGGCAAGATCAATAGAAATGCTGTAAAATGACCATTGTTTATTCTGAGAATTTTGCTCAAAGGTTATCGACATATTTCCTCGTTTATGTAGTTTTATCCTCAAATAATATATATATACATATATATATATATATATATCCTTGCATCTTGGTGCACGTAGTATCTTTACTATATATATTTAACGTTATGGAGGCACAGAAGTTTTAGTTTACCAATTTATCTCTAGATTTAGTCTCTGTTTTAGACCAGTAGTGCATGGCAAATGCATGAAAATTGTAATATCATCGGAACCGATATATACCTTGGTGGCATGACAGATGCACTAACCACTATATATCCTCTTGAATCTTTCAATTTTTCTCTTTTCGAGTGCTACCTTATTGCCTCAATAATACCGTCCAATATCGATAATACTTCATGCAATTCCATATTGGATCATCAATGACATACGTATCATTTTATTTAGCAAGAGCATAACGTTTAAACACTATTTAGCTAGGCAAACACAACGTCAGTGGCAGACACAGCCTTTTTTGCTATTGTATTTTCCATCAAGCTCAAGATTCGTTTCGCGAACAGTTCACAATTGTACTTTTGTCTCGTTTGAGAAATCTGTCTAAACTATGAGCATAGCATGGGCCGTTTCTGCTGCTCCGCAAGAAAATTGCAATCCAGAATCCAAGCATAGGTAGTCTTTCTGCAGTCTGAAATAAAAAACTGTGATATATGTAGTGGGTATGGCGCCTTTAATGATGCACCATGCTTATACAAACTTCGGGGGAGGTGGCAGTGGTAACATGCAACAAATGCAGGGCCCGCCACAACAGCTACATCTGCAACAGCATCAGCTGCAGCCACATTGGAACAGCCATACCGTCCAGAAAAGAAGTAAATATTATCACAAAACCCAGCAAAAAAGTGCAAAAACATTTTAAGTCCAGCACTGCAGAATTTTGTTTGTCCGTCCACTCATCTCATTTTTCAATAGTACCATACAGTTGTAAAGTCATCCAATAAATATATCTATATCTATATCTATGTATAAACACATATATACATATGTATCTATATAGATATAAAATTTATAATTACCAAAGTATACACACTGTAAAGTTTTCCTTTTCGGCAAGCACATATAGTTTTGGCATAAAGTCACTATGGTTTGTTAAAGTTCCTCGTCACAATGTGCGGGGACAACAATGTTCAGATATGTCGGTACTTATTGCAAAGCTTTTTTTTTAAAAAAAAGAAATCCGTCAGAACAAATCAACCAAGTAATGGAGAAAAATTGGATCATTGTTTAACCGAATCCAGAGCTACAAATTCAATGATTGTTTTTAATGCGAGCGTGTACAGTGAAAAATGTATACAGATTTTTGATTAATAAATCGTATATTTGGCGATAAACAACTTAACATAGACATGCGACACACATGCACAGAGCTTCAAAAACCCAACACTAAAGAGAAACATCTTTGATCGACACTATTATTAAAGACAGAGAGAAAGAAAGAGAGAGGCGAAGAAGTTCGAAAACCGAAGTTATCGCGACATTGTTCGCCTAATAATTTACATGTAGGATTCTAGGTAGGTGAATTACCTCTCCTGTGCATTATATATAGATGTGTACATGTGATTGCAGTGATGTTAGACAATAAAGTTTCGATGATTACAACTTTTGTATGCAAAATATACATATGACAAATATATTTTTTTGCTCGTACATACATATACAATGATAATCTTTCAGCGATAGAAAGAATGTTCCACTTGTTGATAAAAGAACATAAAAAAAGGAAAGATTATTGCTTGAATAAGCATTGTTCAGAGTGACTATAATTTCTCCGCATGTCTGTCTATAGAGTTTGCCAGTAGCTTTGCTGCTTTCGTAGTTTAGCACGTCTTAATTGTGAATAAATGATTTATTCTGCTGTACTATAAAACTCCTTTAAGTTATGCTCATGCGGTGTATGTCTCATGTCTTTAATTTACGTATCTGTTTGTTTATATATATATAGATATATATATACATACATAAATGCGTATATATACAATATATATATATACATATTTATCCATAGATATTTATCCATACATATATATAAATGTATATGTCAATCTTTATAGAATCTTCGCATTTGTAGTTCTCTCTCTTTTTTTATATATATATATATTCTTTGTTTTTTATATACACACTTGACCCCTTTTTTCTCCGTCGGTGTATGGTCAGTCGTGGATAGGCAAGTAAGTTAAATCATGTAATTCTCTAGAGATTAATCCAAAGAAAACTTTGGCGAATCTGGCCAGAGCCAATATGTGAATCTTGTTCTGAAATCATGATACATACGCACATGTGTGCACCGTCACAGCGGTGTGTGTGGTTTATGTATACGTTTATATATACATATAATATAGAGCGGTATATTCATGTAAATCCATGAAATTCTATCCGAAGGAGAATAAACGCATAGAACTTTCGATGGTAGTACGAAGATTCTATTGTCAGAAAACTGAACAAAGGCTATGGTGACGGTGCTGAATCTTATCTTCATAAAATTACTAATGGTTTTTGGTCTTTATGGTACATATCATACCTAATATCATAATCCTGAACTTAACTTTTGTCATCTGGTTACCTGAAAGAGCGTGCAATTTGGTCAAAGGATAAGATCCGTTTCCGATGGCCAGTTAATAGAGCAAGAGTATCGTCCTTGGAAGTTAAGTTTTTCAAGTCTATCGTACTAGCCTTGGTGATCCATGAGAAAAGATCCATGATAACAGTTAGCATTTCTGGTAGCCAGTCTCTTAATCAGTCTACGAACGACACGGAACATCTAACTAATTTGAGCTATTTCTTCTTAGATTACATAACAAACACAGATATGTTTGATCTTGAAAATGATCTACCCGATGATCTACTGTCCTCTGGATCTTGGGGCTCCACAACCGAAAGTGCAAAACCACCAGCAACTGGCCCAGGTCCTGGGCAGCAGAATGGTGCTCTTGACTCTGAACTCAGACAACACGTTCAACAACAACAACAGCAACCATTATCCCACCATCTTATACAACAACAGGTGCTTTTCCCTTTTTAGTTTTTTCGAACTTTGAGTGCGGTACGTATTTTCAGGACATTATCATCTTATACAACATTTTCTTTTTCTCTCAAAACATAGGGCAATAAGAATTTAGTAGCCAATTCCTTAGTGATGGCTGCTGGAACTTTGGGCAGTAAGAGTCCAAACATGCAGTCACCGCCAAACGTTTCCGTCTCCAAAGGAGTAGTCGACCCACAAATGGTCGTGAGTCTCGGGAATTTACCGAGCAGCATGGCTAGTTCATTGGCGAATAACCAAATGTCTATTGCAAATTCTATGGGAGGTCTTCAGTCATCGATGAGTATGGCTGGAAGTAATCCCACAATGTCCATGCAGGGTGGTATGAATTCCGGCCTAGTTATGACCAGCACTGCTAGTGGGAACAATAATATGGGAGGAATGGCAGGCGGCAGTTTAATTGTGACCAATAGTTTGAACAAACAACCTTTAAACACGGTACGCATCCTTCATCACAATCTTATCGTCACGTTACAAAACAACATGATGCCACAGGGATCGTAACGAAAATTTTCTCCTTATCCAGGTAACTATGATGGGCCCTAATACTCAAGGAATTCATCATCCCACCGGACCGCACGGTGTCGCACAGATGCAAAATGGTCCTGGGATCATGAACACGCGTGCCGTTGCGATGCAACAGCAACAGCAACAGGCACACATGGTGGGTCCGACGAGAGGCCAGAGTCCACATCAACCAGTGCATCAAGTCGGTATAGTGGGTCCTGGCCAAGCCGGGCCAAGAATGCAAGCCCCGCCGAATATGGCAAATATGCCCAACATGGGACAAATTGGCGCATCTAGTTCCTATGGATACGGTATGTGTATCTTTTCCCTCCAAACAGCCCCTTTTTCTCTTTTTCTCTCTCTCCCTATCTCTATCTGTATTCGAAATAATAGTGAATAAAAAAATAGGATCACCAGGTAGCGGTCCTGGGCCTGGCGTGGCTGTGTGTACGAACAATCCAGTGGGTGTTGTGACGCCGCAACAAAAAGGTGTAGGAACAAATATGACTGCCATGCAAACCGCTAGATTTGGCGGAGCAGCCGGACCAATCGGTGCCGGTAATGTGGTGGGTGCTCAGGAAGGTGGTATGGCGCAACAAACTCAACCACCTGCTCCGAGTCCGGCTCAACCTCAGTCAGGTGCACCCAGCGGAGGACAACCTGGTCCTCAACAAGCTACGCAAGGACAAATTCGCGCTGCTGGTGCTCCAACGGGTATGTTTATCTCGAACTTTCTCACATAATTCTAGACACAAATCAATCGTGTTTCGATCGCTAATATCACGTAAATTACGCGATAGGTGCTACTAAATCAACCGCCGATCCCGAAAAGCGAAAACTTATACAACAACAGTTGGTTCTCCTTCTTCACGCGCATAAGTGTCAGAGGCGCGAAAGTCAAGCGAACGGTGATATCTGGCAATGCAACTTACCGGATTGCAAGACCATGAAAAATGTCTTGACCCACATGACAACCTGTCAAGCAGGGAAAAATTGTACAGTGCCACACTGTAGTTCCTCGAGACAAATTATCAGTCATTGGAAACACTGTGATCGTGATGATTGTCCAGTTTGCTTGCCCTTAAAGCAGGCGAATAAAAATAGGACGACGAGTGCCGCTGCAGGTAAATTCACGAGAAAAATGTCCTTCGGGAATTAAGTTGATGTTTTTTTCTTTTTTCTTTCAATTGAAAAAATTACTCATCGATCGTGTCATTTTTCTTTACGAAAAATAGCAGCGACAACACAGCCAAATAGTCAACCAAATCCAAGTCCATCCGAAATGAGAAGAGCTTACGATGCCTTGGGCATCCAATGTCCGACGACAACGCCCGGTTTGTTATCGAGTCAAGGCGTTGGCAGAGGCGTGAGGATGCCAGCACCAGGCATGCAAGCGACTCCCGGTGGAATGGGAAATGTGAGGCTAGCGCAACCTCAAACGCAACGTATGTATCTCTGATGACCTTGAATCAATGTAATGTAACGTATCGTCACAGTACATTGTACTCATTTTCCTTCCACCTGTTACCCGACAGCTCCCCCTGGCCAAACAGTGGTTGGTGCTGGGCAACAAGTAGTTGCTCCGAACGTATCGCTTCCGTTGAATTCCGATCCGAATACCGTTGGGGTAGCTGGCAATCAGACCGCTCCAGCGAGCGGTCCGACTCCAGCGGCGACGGCGGCGGCTGCCAATATACAACAGTCGGTCAATATGCAACAACTGTTCGGTCTGAACGATTCAGGGCAACCCGGAGTGCTCAGCGAGAATCGATTAGCAGGTCTTCAGCTTCCTGCCGGTCTCCAGCCTGGTCAAGTGACAGTGACGCCAGTTCAAGAACCGAAAGACTGGCATCAAACTGTGACGCTTGATCTTCGAAATCATCTTGTTCATAAACTGTAAGTTGACAATCATTATGACACGTAGAGATTACACCGTGTTACGGTTTCGCCATACTAAAAAAATGTCTCTATGATTTGCACTAGTGTACAAGCAATATTCCCAACACCGGATCCGCAAGCAATGTTAGATAAAAGGATGCACAATCTAGTGGCGTACGCGACAAAGGTCGAGGGCGATATGTACGAAATGGCGAATTCGAGGTCGGAATACTATCACCTATTGGCCGAGAAGATTTACAAAATTCAAAAGGAATTAGGTAAGTAGCGTGAATGCGTGATTTTGATTGATTATCAAATTATTATCGACAGCGTTCGTACTTACGCGCGATATTATCCGAAACAGAGGAGAAACGGCAAAAGCGGAAAGAACAACAACAGCAGCAGTTGCAAGCGCAACAACAGCAGCAGCAGCAACCACCATCCGGATCGTCAGGTGCAACCGGTCCGGGTCTGAGGCCGTGTGCGCCACCCGGAGTCGGTGCCGTACCATCGAGGCCCGTTGGGACCGTTGCTCCGAGTTTGAGAAGTCACTCGCCGAGTATGGGTCAATTGGGCACACTTCCTGGAATGGGCATTCAGCACAATAGGATGCAATTCCCACAGCAGCAGCAACAGCAACAACAGGCGCAACAAGCGCAGCAGCCCCAACAGCAGCCGCAAGTCCAACAAGTTCAGGCAGCACAGGCGCAAGCTCAAGCACAGGCCCAAGCACAAGCACAGGCCCAAGCGCAAGCTCAGGCACAAGCGCAAGCACAGGCTCAAGCTCAGGCCCAAGTTCAAGCTCAGGCCCAAGCTCAGGCACAAGCCCAAGCTCAAGCCCAAGCTCAAGCGCAGGCTCAAGCGCAAGTTCAACAGCAGCTGCAGCAGCAGCAGCAGCAACAACAACAGCAGCAGCAACAGCAGCAGCAGCAACAACAACAGCAGCAGCAGCAGCAACAACAAGGTCTCCTGGTTGGCCCGCCTGGACCTAGTCCGAACGGGCAAACCCCTTCGAATCCCAATATGGTTCCGAATCCTGGTCTCAGTCCGTTTGGACAACCGCAAATGTCTCAGGCGAGTTTAACAACCACAACTGCATCGGCCACAACTAGTCAATTTCCAACGTCGAACGGTACTTCCGGGTTGCCCAGTAGTTCCCCTGTACAAAATCAGCACCAATTCTCGGACATCATGAAAGTGAGACTGGCACAAGCACAGGCGCAAGCGGCCCAACAACAGCAGGCGCAACAGCAGCAACAACAACAGCAGCAAAGTCAACCGCAGCCAACGGGTACGCCGAGTCAAAGTGCCGCAGCGGCGCCGTTACCTCAGGCACCGTCGCCTTTCAGCGGCATACAACAACAAAACAGTCAATCAAGTCAACAGTTCGCAAACAGTCGGCCGTTGTCGGTTTCCACGCCAAACGACAGCGGGATCTCGACATCGACTCCGCAAGCGATCGCGCCGGCAGCATCGAGTGGGCCGAGTCCTGGGCCAGCGACGACAACGAACGGACCTCAGTCGGCCACATCCACGCCAAACACACCTCTAGTTCCTTCGCTCATGACGCCCAATCAGAACGTATCTTCCGCGAATCAAACTCCACCGCATCCTGGCACCACACCCTCTCCAGCCGGCCTCGCAAGCCTCGGTAAAGGCATGACATCTCAAGAGAGAGCGGCTCTCAACGCACCGAGAACTTCGTCCATGTCTTCGCAGATGGCTGCTATAACGGCGGCCCTCGATCGTGATAATTCTCCTAGTCCGCCAATGAACAATAACAAGGGCAAGCTCGATTCCATTAAGGAGGAAAGCATGAAGATGGAAATCAAGTCGGAGGATAGCTCGGAGAACCATCGGATGGACGGTGGGAAGAGCGTCAACAATGATATCTCCATGAAGACCGAGATCAAATCGGAACCAATGGAGGAAACATCGACCGAGGGCATTGTCAAAGAGGAATCCTCCGCGATAAAGGAAGAACCAGTGACGCCAATGTCGAGTCAAGACACCACGGCAACGGACATCAAACCGTTAGTTCCCGAACCGATCCAACCCAGTGGCACTTCGACGGACAAGAAGAGGCTGTGCTTATTTAAACCTGACGAATTGCGCCAAGCTCTGATGCCAACCTTAGAGAAACTCTACCGACAAGACCCGGAGTCTATTCCGTTTAGACAACCAGTCGATCCGCAGGCTTTGGGGATTCCGGATTACTTTGACATTGTTAAGAAACCAATGGATCTCTCGACTATCAAAAGAAAATTGGACACGGGTCAATACAGCGACCCATGGGAGTACGTCGATGACGTATGGATGATGTTTGACAATGCCTGGCTTTACAATCGTAAAACTTCGCGCGTTTATAGATATTGCACAAAGGTGAGGAACACTTTGAAACCGAAAATCCTAATACATGTATTGAATAACGATCATTACTCAATTCTTTTCTTTCTTTCTTCGCACAGCTTTCCGAAGTTTTCGAGCAAGAAATTGACCCGGTGATGCAAGCCCTAGGTTACTGCTGCGGAAGGAAATACACGTTCAATCCGCAGGTTTTGTGTTGCTACGGAAAACAGCTTTGCACTATACCGAGAGATGCAAAGTACTATTCTTACCAAAACAGGTCAGTAGAGCCTTGATTTCATTTTTCTTTTCCGATTCCCGCCCTCTCATATTTTATACCGCATATAATTGTATTTCGTATACACGCCCCCTCACACATATGCATATATTTACGCAAACGCAAATGAGTGCACCTGTAATTGAGTATCTGTAAACTGAAGAACCCACTATGCGAGCGTGTCATACCTAGTTTGCATGTCAGGAATTTACCAGTAGTATTTACTTTCTTCTTATTCCCCCCCTCCCTCGTAACGTATCCGCGTAAACGAAATGGAGTTTTATCGATTGCCACGCACCACTCTTTCGTCTGATATTAACTTTGCAATCCAGTAAAGAATCACCCCACATGCACGCGACTGATCTCGCATTGCAATGTAGTATTTTTTTTAAAAAAAAGAGCAGAGTTTCGTTAATTAGTCCGATTTTCATTAATTCGATACAGCCCTCTGATAGCCACAAGTGTTTCTTTCGTGCGAGGCGCACTTAATCAAGTCGCTCTGTCGAAAACGCGTATATTTCCAGTTTAGTTTCAACATACATGTACCTAAAGAGATACAATTCGCCATTAGATTGAGATTTATATTAGTCATCCATTGAACTCGTATCGTTTAGATATATACATTTAACATTAGAACTCTCGATAATCAATTGCATCAATTTTTCTTGTAACCAAAATTGGTAATTTTAATTGGAAAAGGCGATTCTAGTGTTAAGTAATGATTATGTATATAATATACCGTGTCTAACAATGGCACTCTTCTCTTTGTATGTTACCTTCGCTCTACCCATGGGTTGCGCACGCGAACACAAATCCTTGTTTGCCGCTTGCTTCTTGTGTTGCCCGCGCCCCTTGCTTCTTTCCAACTCGACTACTTCGTGCCACGAAAATTGATACTTGGATATTGGACGATCGGCAAAAATTGGAAAAAACTTGACGTTACCCACGGAAAAAAAACACACATAAATCATTCGAAACGAATCGTGATTACGATTATGAATAAAACATTGATTCGAACGAAACCGAATGAAATTCCAACGACTCTGGGCTACGAAAAATATGAACACGGCTCCGGATCGATTAATTGGCAAAAAAAAAATTTGTTAATTGCATGTGTAATTGCGATAAAAAAACATACACGCTATTCTCAAAATTGGACGCTCGGAATTTGGATTATTTGGAAAACATCGATTGGGGCGTGACAAAAATTGGTTCCTCATACACGGAATTCGCGTATGACGATGCACGCATGCTGTTGGCGAATTGCAATAATTGATCGGTTGGAACTCTAGTTTAAAGGCATATGGTCTTGTTTCCGACAGATACACCTTCTGTCAGAAATGTTTCAACGACATTCCTGGTGACACTGTGACGTTGGGAGACGATCCAACGCAGCCCCAAACGTAAGTTACTTTTCCCAGTTTATCGTAATCTCTTCCCATTTACTTGTACATTGGGATTCTTGATTCGTAGCATTATTTCGAACTTGATATTTCAGTGCCATTAAAAAGGAACAATTTCAAGAGATGAAGAACGATCATCTGGAGTTGGAACCGTTTGTTGTATGTACAGATTGTGGTAGGAAAGTTCATCAGATTTGTGTGCTCCACATGGAGGCGATTTGGCCCTTAGGGTAAGCAAAAAGAGATACTTTGTCACACTTTTCTATCTGACTTTATCTCATTTTTTAATTCCCTCATTTCCGCAAGATTTAATTATATTATCAATTAAGAACGCATATCGCTTCCGGTTTACAGGTTTACCTGTGATAACTGTCTGAAGAAAAAAGGACAGAAACGTAAAGAAAACAAATTTAACGCTAAGCGCTTGCCAGCGACGAAGTTGGGCACTTATATCGAGACGCGAGTGAATAATTTCTTGAAGAAGAAGGAAGCCGGCGCTGGTGAGGTCGCGATAAGAGTTGTGGCTTCCAGTGACAAGGTGGTTGAAGTCAAACCAGGAATGAGAAGCCGATTCGTTGAGAACGGTGACATGCCCGGGGAATTTCCATATCGAGCAAAAGCTCTCTTTGCATTTGAAGAGGTTGATGGCACGGACGTCTGCTTCTTTGGCATGCATGTCCAAGAATACGGAAGTGAATGCACGCCTCCTAATACGCGGCGAGTCTACATTGCATATCTCGACTCGGTGCACTTCTTCCGGCCTAGGCAATTCCGAACTGCCGTCTACCATGAGATTCTACTTGGTTACTTAGATTACGCAAAACAACTCGGGTAAGTCCATCTGTCAATTTCTCTTCTTCATCTGTTTATCCGAATTTTTTATGCAAAATTCGTTGTGTAAATATTGTATTATCGCTAACAGGTACACCATGGCTCACATATGGGCATGTCCACCTTCCGAAGGCGACGATTATATTTTTCACTGCCATCCAGCAGAGCAAAAAATTCCAAAACCAAAAAGGCTGCAGGAGTGGTATAAGAAAATGCTTGACAAGGGCATGGTGGAACGGATCGTTCTCGACTATAAAGTGAGTGAAGAGTGAATCTCTCTTAGTGTATTGCAATCGCAGTCTCAAGTGTTGCTCGAGAACTGATTCTCGTTCTTGAGTGTCAGACGAGACTGAAAGCATTGGTCCACGTAAGCTAATGATTCTATTTGCGTGTGTGCATAGAATCATAGGATTGTTGGACGACACTTCTCCGAATATTCTAATTAAATTATTCCTATTCAAATTGATTTAATTATTTAACGCGCGAATCGGATGATTGCAGGATATATTGAAACAAGCGATGGAAGACAAATTGTCTTCTGCGGCGGATTTACCCTACTTCGAAGGTGATTTCTGGCCAAACGTCCTCGAAGAGAGCATCAAAGAATTGGATCAAGAGGAAGAGGAGAAGCGGAAACAAGCGGAAGCTGCTGAACTGGCAGCGAATGCGGTAAGTTACAAAAGTCAGATATATTATTTCATTCACAATGTATTCGTATAAAATGTAACAATATAATAAAAATTTGATCTATAATTTTAGATATTTTCGTTATCGGAAGATTCCGAAACTGGTCCAGACGGAAAGAAAAAGGGACAGAAAAAGGCAAAGAAATCTAACAAGTCGAAAGCTAATCAAAGAAAAAATAGTAAAAAGTCGAATACTCCGCAAACCGGGAATGATCTTTCCGCAAAAATTTTCGCGACGATGGAGAAGCATAAAGAAGTATTTTTTGTGATTAGGTTGCATAGTGCCCAAAGTGCAGCCAGCTTAGCAGTAAGTTTCTCTCAAATTCTTTATCCTCCGCATTTATTATTATTATCCAATGAAAGATTATGAATCTACGAATGTATCAACTTGAATGATTACAGCCAATTCAAGATCCAGATCCTGTTATTAACTGTGACTTAATGGACGGACGCGACGCTTTTCTAACAATGGCGCGAGAAAAGCATTACGAATTTTCGTCGTTACGACGGGCGAAATTCAGTTCCATGTCTATGTTGTACGAATTACACAACCAGGGACAGGACAAGTTTGTTTATACCTGTAACAATTGCAAGAGTCACGTCGAAACTAGATACCATTGTACTGTTTGTGATGTGAGTATCGTAACGGTTTCGCATCATAATTCCGATATTGTTGAACTTCTTTTATAGTGTCTTAATCGGATCATTTGTAATTCTTACAGGATTTTGATCTATGTATAAGCTGTAAAGAAAAAGACGGTCATCCTCATCACATGGAGAAACTTGGTTTAGATTTGGATGATGGTTCATCGCCGGCCGATGCCAAGCAAGCAAATCCACAGGTATCATATCGATATCCTATCCCTCGATATGTATATGTACTTTTGAATCGTTTCCAGAGTTTCACTCGCATTTTGTTTTTTCATTTTACAGGAGGCACGCAAACTTTCGATACAAAGATGCATTCAGTCGTTGGTGCACGCTTGCCAGTGCAGAGATGCAAACTGCCGGTTACCGAGCTGTCAGAAGATGAAGCGAGTGGTGACTCACACGAAAGTCTGCAAGAGAAAGACAAACGGTGGCTGTCCTATCTGCAAGCAATTGATAGCGTTATGTTGTTACCATGCCAAGCACTGCCAAGAGATCAAGTGTCTTGTTCCGTTCTGCTCGAACATCAAGCACAAGTTGAAGCAACAACAGCTTCAACAGCGTCTTCAGCAGGCGCAACTACTCCGGCGACGAATGGCTGTGATGAATACGAGGCCGACCGCCCCTGTTGGAGCGATGCAATCCGGCCAGCAGACTTCGAACGTTACAATGTCTGCCGGAGTTACCATGAAACCGGGAGTCAGTCCGACGAACTTGCCATCGCCCCATCAACCTGGCATTGGCTTAAAGCCGGGCACGCAAACACCACCGGCGAACGTTTTGCAAGTGGTTAAACAAGTGCAGGAAGAGGCTGCCAGGCAACAGGCTCCACACGGTGGCTACGGTAAAGTTACGCCGGGTAGTGGTGTCGGTGTCGGCGTGGGTGTTGCCGGTCAAACTGGAGGAGTGATGCCTCCACCGCAAATGCAACGTCCAATGCCAGTGCAAATGCCGAATCCTGCCGGTACTCATCTCATTCCAATGGATCAGTGGACCGCAAGGTACGTGGTTTACTACCCTAATTTAACCCCCATCAATTTTCATCTTCGTAGCACTGCGTACGAGTACCGATCATTCAAATACTTTATTCGTTTTGTTCTTTTGCGAAGCAGTAGGTACCAGCCGAACGCGATTATGCAGCAAAATCCAGGCTTACGGCAGCAGACGCCGCAGCAGTTGATGCAACAGCAGCAACAGCATCAGGGCCAACCGGGAATGGGTATGGGAGGTCAAATGCCCAGACAACCGGGAGTAATTGGCGGGCCGGTCGGTGGTCAAGTTGGGCCACAGGTTCAGAGTAACGTGCAAAAGCACGCACTACAGCAGTTGATGCAAAGCTTGAGAAGTCCCCACACTCCTGAGCAGCAGAACCAAATTCTTCAGATACTCAAAAGCAATCCACCCATAATGGCTGCCTTCATCAAGCAACGGGTATGTGTCAATTTTATCCGGCCAATCTTCCCCAGTGCGATCCTTTTCTTGATAAAAAAAGGCGTTCGCTTTTCAGCAACAATCTCAGCTCGGTGGGGCGGTGGGCGGACCACTGGGGCCGAATCAGCCACAGCAGCAGCCGGGGTTGCAGCACATGATGTCGCAGCAACAGCAGCAGCAGCAACATCAACAACAACAGCAGCAACAACAGCAGCAGCAGCAAGGCCGCATGCAGATCCAGGCGATGCTGAACCAGCAGCAGCAGCAGCAACAACAACAGCAGCAGCAACAGCAGCAGCAGCAACAACAGCAGCAGCAACAGCAGCAGCCGGTGCAGCAGCAGCCCCAGTGGTACAAGCAGCAGATGCTGGCGATGCAGCGACAGCAGCAGGCTCAGCAGCAGCAGCAAGCGCAACAGCAGCAAGCTCAGCAACAGCAGCAACCGCAACAGCAGCAACCTTTCACGCAACCGCCGGCCCCGCCTTACGGGCAACAGCGACCCATGAGGCCGTCCCTCCTCGGTAAGAATCAGCTCGTTTCAAACAACAACAACAACAACCTGCGAAACGTCGAGCCGGTCGCCTCGTGGTCTAACCCATGCCACGATTTCGCGCATTCTTTCCCAGGTTACGGTGGTTTTAACGAGCAAGGCTACGGGCAACCTGGTTTAAAGCCGACGCCGCCCCCTGTACCGTCGCCGCAAGGTGTAATGGGACCTCCGGGGATGTCCTCTGTACAGCAACAGCTGATGCAGTCCGTTCGATCGCCACCCCCCATTCGTTCTCCCCAACCGAATCCCTCCCCGAGGCCAGTCCCATCACCGCGTAATCAACCAGTTCCTTCGCCCCGTTCGGGTCCGGTGCCGTCACCCCATCACCACCCACCGCACGGCACGCCAACCCATTCGCCGGCCCACGAGCTCGGCGGTCCAAGCGAGATGATGCTCTCGCAGCTGAGCGCTGGCGCCGGTGCCCCCACTGGCCATCCGGCCGCCATGCCCCATCATCCTTCGCCAGCGCCTCCGGCCACCACCGGCACGGACTCCAGTGAAGTGACGCCCATGACGCCGCAAGACCAACTCTCCAAGTTTGTCGAAGGCTTGTAGTGACTGTTTGTGAGAGGAGGACTTTACTACTCGATACCCAGTGACTGCGTTTACGGCCGAGCGGGCGATCACGCGAAATCGCGTCGCGCGTCGCGCGCTTCTGCCCATACACGAAGGGCGCTCTCTAGTGCCGCGGCGGTTCTACATTGCGGCCGTGCGATAGAGAGTTACCTCCATCCGTTCTGCGTTCCTAGCTTCGTCGAGATCAGGTACAACTACTTACGTCCGATACATTGACGGGAAGCACTCGTCAGCGTTGCCCGCCATCGTCATCACTGTCGGTCGTCGTTACGCGAGTTATACACTAACCGTCAAATCATTTGGATGACGCGCGTTCCCCATCTCCATTTGCCGTACGGTCAAGGTGCACGGCCGCAACAGCGGGATACATAAGTCATGTGATGTGGTGGTGCTGTATGCGATGCTCCTCACAAATAATTCTGCAGCCGGCTCAACAGATTCGAACACCGTTCTCGCTTCTCTCTCTTTTTCTCTCGCTCTCTTTCTATCTCTCTCTCCTTTTCTCTCTCTCCCTCTCTCTCTCTCTCTCTCGTGCGTGCAGATGCTCCATGCGTTTCTCTCTACCTTCCTTTTTTCTGGTACATACTATCATTGACACGTATCGCCGCCTCACAGGGAATGAAACCCGTAAGAGGAGGACGATTCCGGTGAAAGAAGATCGAAGTCGAGAGAGAGAGAGAAAGAGAGAGCCTTCTAACTATTGAGACTTTTATCTTATTCCTGCGGTCCGTCGCGTGATTATTGGCACCCCGACCCTCGAGCACCGCGCGAGAACGACGCGATACCAAGTACATACAATATACCATCTTCGTCTGTACCCCGAATCCTACGGCCTCGTGCTCCACGACCCCACGACTCCAGGACTCCAGGACTCCTCGTGTCTCTCAAGTCCACACACAACCCTCCCTTTGCTGCTGCTCGTGCAGGCTGAGTGAAATCGTACAAATGTGTTGTGTATACTTAACGTTAATTAATAATTAATAGTTCAAATACTATTAGCGTAGTGATTATATGCAGTTATATACCACTATTATTATTATTATTATTATTAATTATTATTATTATTAATTATTATGATAATTATTATGATAATTATTATCGTGACGAGATGCAAAGTATATAACGAAAGAAAGGACTGTATGAAAGACGATAGACGAGATGAGGTATAAAAAGATAAAAAATCGCGACGACACTGTGTATGTACGGAGGAAGGGAGAAGAGCAGACTTTAGTGGAAAAAAGAGTTAAGTAATGTTAACTTAGGATAATTTGTTATTAAGAGATCGCTGCGGCTGCCGAAGGTTGTACCTTAGCGCCATTAAATTTTATGGATCCTTATATGAAATTAAAATTCACGGATAATTCTGTCGACTCTCGTCCGTTGAGAAGGACGGGAACCCACGGTCATTCGAACAGAGGACAGAAACTACGCGGAAATAAACGGTGTCAACCAAAAAGTAGTAATTCACGACAGGCTGCTATTTGCTAGTACGGGAAGGATTTATAAGTCGTGTTAATTTTGAAAAATGTTTTTCAAATCGGGGGTCCAGCGTGTACAGATCAATCAAAAAATGTAGCTATGCGTAGCCGAGATACGGGCCCTCGCGCGAGAACAGCTATGTACATACTATACTATTATTACGATAATAATAACGATTATTATTAATTTACCTGCCTATTATGAATTCATTATTGATTATTATCATTCTTATATTATATTCATCCGATTGCTATCTTTGCTCTTTTTATGCTTGCGATTATGATTGCTGCTCGAGTCGACGCGCGACATTCGAAGTGCATACACACACGTATACCTACCATATACATATTGACATACTTGCAGATACGTGAACACGTGCATACCTATATCCAACCGGCACATTGCGCTAAGATTCCGGCGAACGAGAGCTATCTTCTTTCCAAGCGAAATTATTCGCTACGCGCGTGCACTCGATACTTACACACACACACCCACACATATACTCTCTTTCACACACACTGAACAAGTTTGCGTGCATCTCTACGTGACTATGCCAGTGCTCTGTACCATACTGAATTCTAAGGGTAATTTTTCTCCTCCCGCCTTTTTTTCGCGAGCCCTATTTAAAATGAACTAGCTATTAAAAACGGAGACGCACGAAACGCGCTTTTTCGGAGCTCTCCAGTTCGCCGGGTATTTTTCAAATACGCCCTGTACAGTTTAGGCGTCGCGTAATTAAGCTAGATCGTAATATCGAAAGGATTACCTACAAAGACGCGAGCCGAGAAGACCTAGTGGAAGTCTCCTCCATTGCATACCTATCTCTACATCGCGAGGGAGGAATCGTTTACGGGAGCAAACGGACCGATCGTTTTTTGTAATCGAATACAATTGCACGTGGATATCGCACTTTCGCCATGCCCGAAAGTTTTGTTCGTTTCTTACCTGCGGAAGAGAGTAATTTTTTATACCGTCGATCACGATTCAAATTCCAGGATAATTTTCAACGCTCGAGACTATTACAGAGATGCTCTGATTGAAGTAAAGAGGCGACGAACGATCGAACAAAACTTTTGGCCATGATTGATACATCGTGCTGTCGTATTAAGGTAGAAAATTCCTCGGTTCGCTTGGTTCATTGATATGTACTCTCGATTCGGTAGATAGTTATTCAGTCCGCGCGAAAGAAAAATGGATGAGAAAGAAAGAGAGAGATAAAGAGACAGAAAAAAGAGTAGGAAAATCGGCTGAGGCATCTTCTAAGTCACGAGAAAGCTCGATTAAGGCCAGCGGTCAGCGTTTATAAATATATTGTTGAAAGGATCGCGCTGCGAGAACAATCCGATGCCAGTGTTTTGCAGGACCTCACGGACTAGCTTCTTCTGGCACTTGAGAATTGTAGTAGAGTTCCTCTGCGATCCTTTGGCCCATTTCTTTTCGACCGCTGCCGCAATCAGACACATTCCTTATTACGTATCTTCTCCTTTTCTTTCATTTTTCACCACGTTCGAGGAGCACGAGGAAATCGGCAAAATGGAAATGGGAGGAATTGTGCGAAGGATCGTGGGTGCTTCCCGGCAAAGGAGCGACGCGAGCAAAAGATCGGGGAATAATCTCCACTTAGGATATGTAAGATATAGGAAAGAGTGAGAAAAAAACACGACGAAGCACGAACACGATCGTAAGCTTACGTAAACGATTTTCTATTAGTGGAAAAAAAGGGGAATATTATTGTAACCAGAGAGAACCCAAAAGTATTTGGCTTAGTATGGCTGTGTTTAGGGCAGTGTTGTAAATCTGAAAGTGGTGTATACCTTTTACGGTAGTACATATTATAAGGTCGTAAATGCGAACGCCGGGCGTGACAACGCGCTATCAAAATCCCCCCTTGAAACGATCTTATCGAAGGTTCATCTTTGTAATTAATCCCACGAGTTTCTGCCCACCGCCGGCTCGGCGAGTTCCCGCGCGCCGAAAATCACAAACCCCCCTCTCAAAATGCGAAACTATAGATACGTATGATACATAGAGAGATGCGAATTTTGGGTATATACATAGAGAAGACAGAGAGAAAGAGAGACGGATGAGAGGCCGTTGCTCTTTGGCGGATAGAAAAAAGGGGCTGTGCTCAGGCTGATGCGGGAACTCGGAAGAGTCCGAAACGGAAGACCAGTGAGCATAACTATACATACATAAATATAGTGCGTTGATACTCCCGGCATTCTGGTCAAGAACATAGTTGTAACGAGAGGCGAACGATACAACGCTATACATACAAATATATATATTATATGATTTGTTTTTTATTGCAGTGTCGGCGAGATATATCCGCGCGCTCGCATGTGCGTGCTCACGTGCTCCTCTTTCACCAAACACACGATTACATACTCTCATGTACACATATTGATACACAGACATGCTAAAAGACATATTGCCGCGAAGCAGGGGCACTGTGGTTAATTAATTATCCGATATGCGACACCGCAGACAAAGCTATGGATTATTATTTTTATTATTATTATTATTATTAATATTATTATTATTATTATTATTATTGCATTATTATTATTATTGAAATACCGAATATAGAGTATTACTTTTTATTATGACTCGATAACTAGCGAATGAACTCGAGTCATCTCCGTCACGTGAGAATGGAAAGAAAGAAAGACGGAAGAGAAAAAAGATGAAAAGTACCACGTTACCGATTCATCAACATCAGGACCTAGCCTCGATCTGCCAGAATATGGTCTAGTTGACGCCAATGCGAGAGAGAACGAGAGAAGATCGGTCTCTTTGTCTCTCGTTCTCTCTCGATCGAAACCACGATCGATCGCTCTTCGTCGATCCTCGAGTCTCCTGCTCTTCCCTCCGCGCTTTCATATAGGGCAGACTGCATTAGTCACGAGAAACCACGGTGCAGCAACGGCGTTCCTCTTTATTTATTTCCTTTGTTTTCTGATTTAGGGAAAAAACTTTAGTTCCAACAATCTCTTCGGACTTATCCTCCCGTTTCTTCCCACCTGTGACCTCCTCCGCCTCCACGCTATTCGTTTCTTCGCGGTCGAAGCCCGTCTAAGCCATAAGTTCGAAAGTAAGAGAGAGCGAGAGAGAGAGAGAGAGAGAAAGAAAGAAAGAGAGAGAGAGAGAGAGAGAGAAAGACGAAAAATTTAGGTTTTTGCTACCGTTTTATACTCTTGGACTTGGCAGAAAGACTTCCGTTTTTCTCCCGACAATTTGTAACGTAGGTAAGGCCAATGTATGTTGATGTTCACGAATATTTAACCGACTATTGTTACATTATTATTAAAAAAACAGATTTTAAAAGTACCGCTCCATTTTTCATTTTTTCTTCGCGTCAGACCGTCTGACGCGCCAGATATTACACCCTCCTCGGTTGATGCACACGTTGAACGCTATGCAGTCTTCACGCGAAATTAAAGTTTTTCCTATTTTTTTTTCTCCCGCAATTTCGCGCTTATCGGAGAAACTCGACGACTCAATGACGAATCAATTATTTTGTTATGCTGCACTGTAGCAATTGAAAAAAGTGCGATTTCGACATAAAGAGTAGAATTTTATTTTGAGAAGGAAGAAGATAAGCACATAAATTTCATGATTCCTCACAAAAAGACGCCTTCGAGATTTCAGAAGTTTTAGATTACGTGTACGGTAACACGATGGTGAAAGTATACTGAAAAAGAGCGAATTAGGGCTCGGCGATGAAATTTCATGCTTCACAGTGCAATGTGCTTAGTGCTTCTCTTCAAGGACTTTACCACGAAGACAAGCTGCTGCGATCAACTCGAACAAATGCAATTCCAATTCGACTCCGAAATCTATCGGAATAATGTTCCTCTCGCGAAATCACTATTTTTTATTTCCCTTCGAATTTCTATTCTTCAAATTTGCGAGCTCATAGTTTTCAACCCCCTCTCTCTCTCTCTCTCTCTCTCTCTCTCTCTCTCTACCACTCAAAGTGCAGAGTAACGTTATAAGATATAAACGAGTCGGCGCATAAGATTTATGCATATATGTGTATATATTTATACAGGCTTACACCATGAACGTAACAGAACTTGACGAAATAAAGTTTACGTATGATTATTTCATTACTGGCCGTTTGTACTTTGGTGGCTTTTGTTGAACGAGGATTTCTCGATTCTTCCCTTGCACCAAGAATTCACTTGCATCAGCTGCAACTCGTACAATTATACTTGTCGTCGGAACCATTCGCGAATTCACGATCACCGTTTCTCCTTTTCACGCAATCCTTTATCTTATATCGCCTTGAAAAAATCTACCTTATAATTTTATTTATTACACTTATGCACCTTGTGCTTTTATTAAATCCGGCGATCGTAAATTTTCTAATGGTACTGACGACGACTATGGTACACATTTAAACGAACGATTGGGACCGTAAGGAGATTGTCCTTCCTCGACACACGTGTTCCAGGAATCAGGAATTCGCTATGACTCAATAAGAATTATCTTTTCGCGTTACCCATTGTCGTATATGACAAAAATTCTCTCTGTTTCGCTATTACTCGAATACGTGTGTGAATTTAACGATCTCACGGTTCTCTTCGCGTTGACATCTCCGCTCGCGTTAGGTAGTGTTTCTTTCTGTATGATATGTACAGGCCACATGCGCTTTATAGTCTCTCACGTGCAGCCTAACAACAATGAACTATTGGCACATGAGAACGAAAGAACCAGTACCTCGGATGAAAAGCTCAATCGAATGTAATGCTTAGATCATACACGTATATATATATTAGATATTATATATATATGTATGTATGTTTGTACATACGCATATTAGTATACGTGAATTGTAAGGGTGTACATAAGTATATGTATGTATTTGTACGTATTTATATATTTATCTATACTCCATATAGGTGTATACAGCAGCGTCTACCCAATTATATTAGAACGGAGAAAGCAAAGCGAGAAATAAGGGTTTTGTAGCTGCTAGAAAGAAAACGCGTTTCTTACCATGAAGGGATTGCAACGTTACGGATATACATGCTAGGCCAACCTATATTCGTCCAGTGAAATAAATTTATCGATTAGTGCTATTGATCAGTGTCGTTGTTCTTACTTATCTTCTTCTCCTTTATTCTATATGATAATTCTACATTATTTTTTAGTGATTCTTTCGTTAATATTCTCGTAGGAAAGTAGATTAGTTTCCTGCATGTAATTGTGCAAAGTGTTTTGTAGAACATGGGCGGCGCGTTTCTGCGGCGTTAAAATGATAGGGAGATAACGTTTATAAGCACGCGAAACTAGGCTCAACTATCGATCGTGAGCCCGCGCGCTAAGCATTGAATTGCAAATTAGCTCAGGATGCCCTGTGCTGTGCCGTGTCTGCGCCTTCTTTATCGGCAACGATTAACTACGGACTTTGTAGTTTCAGCGTCAGAAATTCACTGTTTCCTTGGCGCGATGTATCAGATAAACCTGGAAACGCGTATAGTAGATCGATGGGAAGCAAACGCCTGCGCCTTGTCGCAGGGGATGTTTTTTCCCCGAATCGCATTTACTACCTTGAAATACCACTACATAAACTTTTCTCATTATTTCCGCGAATGTTCGCGATTTCATCGTGTTTATGACTTCAAGTAGGAATTATAAATAATTCGCATTACTATTAACTACTTCGCTGGCTATTTTTCTCCCATTTGAAATTCTTCTACCTGGGAAGAATTGTGAGTTGACGGTAAATTCGTATGGGAGTTGACTAGCACACATTTTAAAGTATGCCGGTCCCATCTCTTTGTTCGCGTCGGGCTAACGGTATCGCGTGGTACAAGTGCCCTGCATTTTTTCCGCTTAGCCTTTCACTACCAATTTCTCGTTCAACGATTTATTTCCTTAATGAATCATATGCTCTCGCGGAATCGCATATAGTGAAATCCTTTGCATTGCGGAGAGATTTTTCTGCCAGGCTTTTATTAGCGCTGATTCTTTATTCGCTGCTCCTGCCGGTGGCAGCCGCTGCAAATTGTCGTTCAGGCCATCAGATAGACATAAGTTACAAGAGCGATTTTACATTTCACGCTGGTCACTCGCATGACTCGATTTTGCTCGCAGTTTTGCCACGTCTTCGAGCAACGCTCGAGGAACACAAGGAATTTACGGTGCAAAGCGCCTCGGAGAGGCCTCGGGACTTGGCCAGTCTCGTGGAATGAGAGACGAGAAAGGAAAATGAGAGCGGCGAACGAGGGTGAGATATGTACAAGAGGAAAGGGGCAAGCGTATCCAGCCGGAGGAAGGACGACGAACGGAGGCAATAGAGAAGAAAGAAGAGGCGATATGTAGAGAAATAAGAGAAGAGAAGGGAGTGACAGAAAAGGTCGTAGAGAGAGAGTGTGTTTCGAAGAAAGAACGAGAGATCTTTTCGAGTCTCGTTGCATGCTAGAAAAAGATTCAAGTCGAATGTATCTTATGTATCGCAGGTAGTTGTAGATCGAGGAACGTTTTGTTACGGAGGAAAAGAAGCGCGATCCTCTTTGAAAGACGAACGACGAGCAAGCAAACGTTGTGTCATACATCTAGGAGACTTGGCACGCGCAGCCAAAATGGTGGTGGTAATGCGAGTAACGTGGAACTGACAAGGAAACTCCGCAGCTGCCTGCTTCGGAGTTCGGAGTGGAGAATCAAACGGAATCGCTGATTCTTCTCGGCATCGATGGATTAGCTGGTCAGCAAACGGTGACTCGATGTGCTCGCAATTTCGGAGAGACTATTGAGCACTGTTGAGAACGTAAGAGAGAGATAGAGAGAGAAAAAGAGAGAGGGAGAGGAGTGTGAGTGCAGTCGAAGCACAGTCGGTGTTTTCATAAGATCGCTAGTGTGCCGTCCACCAAAAATAGATAGATGGAGAAGGAGCGTGCCCTGAGACCCTGACTGTCGTCGGTGGTTCCAACACCACTTCCACTTTGCTAAAGGACAATGCACCAACACTGAAGTCCCATGGACAAGGATAGATAGCGATGGAAGTGCTCAAAACCAGTCAGGAGATCGTTCACGAAGGGTGGCTCATCAAATCGCCGCCCACGAAGCTCTGGAAAGCGGTCGGTATAATTTTGCAACGATGGCGAATGACACTCTTACTGTTTTGCACTCCTGTACTTTCATTGTTTGCCTGTCGCTATACTTCGCGACGATTCGCTTTCCAATTTCCTTTTTCCACTTTTCTGAGGATTCCTTAGCATTCGGGGTAAAGTCTTTATCGAGAAATGCCAATGGTAGACTCTCATCTGACAGATAACGTTATTCTAACCTTCTCGCGATTAGTAATCAGTCTGACTAATGATGCAGATACACAGAGTGATTCAGTATTGTCGGACTGCTTATGTCAAGTGTTCTTTTCAGAGATGGAGAAAACGATGGTTCGCTCTTAGGCACAGTGGAGAACTACCTGGTCAATACTTCCTAGAATACTACACGGATAGACGTTGTCGGAAGCTCAAAGGTCGCATTGACCTGGATCAATGCGAACAGGTAGCCTACAATTGCCAAATATAACACTCAGTTGGTATTATAAACACCCAGACGTGAATGATTATTATTCTCGAATAGGTGGATGCTGGCTTGAGGTTTGAAAACAGAAAGGAGAAGTATCAGTACATGTTCAATGTCAAGACACCGAAGAGGACGTATTATCTAGTTGCTGAGAGCGAGGCCGATATGAACAAATGGGTAGACGCTGTGTGTCAAGTATGTGGACTAAAGGCTTATACCCAGGACGAAGAACAACAATGTCAAAGTCAGTTGGAAGAGAGTCACTAAAGAATATATGTCGTTGAAGATTGTTGGTTCACGGTTGGTCTGTTATTAGTGTTCCAATTCGAGTCCCAAGAATCACCGCCAATTTCTCCGACGAGCACGATATCTGGCCCGTACATTCCTATCAGCGAATGCATTTCTGGACGGCGCTTGAACGATACTAGTTCCCTTAATTCTACATTGGGACAAGGCCCAGAACATTACGACGCCCCGCGCCGGCTCGCGCCTTCTCCTCCGCGGTCTCCAACTACGACCGATGCCGAAAGCGTTTTTACGGACGATGAGTGGACTACCCCGGTACCTAGCGTTAATTGGGAAACGTTTCCCGCGTCTGGTAAGTGTCCTTTAACGACATGTTAATGACTATACGATGAGTCACACAATAAGAAAGGAATGTATCTATGTCTCACTACAGGCGAGTCTCGACAACTGAACGACACTGAGATTGGTTCTTGGAGCGTGAGAAAGCGATTTGGTAAACTGCGAATAGTGGACTCCGCGGCAGTACCGACGACAGAAAAATTGCCGGTTCCACCGAGACCACCGAAACCACCGCATATGTTGCCTGACAATCCTGGTCATAATTATTTAAATTTAGACGGTGCTACAGAAAGCTCAAAACCTACAACTCCAGCGACTCCGGCGCCATCGACGCCGGCAACGGCGATCGTCACCGACGAATCTTACGACTTTCCGCGATCTCACCAACCAGGACAGGCGACGGACACTAGCGCTGTTGATCAGTCGTCGAAACACTTTTATTCTAACGCTGCTCCAAGCTCCATCGATTACGTGCAAATATTTCGCTATGATTTCCACGATGAAGAACCTTCGAGTCCGCGATCCGAAAGCTCTGCGACAGCCACGTACTCCAATTTGCCGAGTCCGCTGGTACGGGATAGTTCGAGCGCTGTACCGACGACGATGCCTCCGCCGCCACCTCCAGTAGTGTACAGGGAACTCAAACCGGGAAGGAAGACTAGTGATTCTACGTCAGTGATTAGTAACGAACCGTCTCCAGGGCCATCGATCCCGGCCGTGGAAGTTAGTTCCGCGGAACACTCGCCTGCTGAACCACCCAGTATTAATAGGAAACTCAAGCCGCCATTGAACAAGTCTCCCGTCGAAGGTAGCAAAATATGTTACGTACTACTACTTAAACTTTGCTAGACACTCAAATTTCATGTTTAACATTTCTTAGGACCCTTACAATTAGCATCGCCACCTGGAAGAGGCAGAATGAGAGCAGCGCCTAGTCCTACGCCTCCGACTCACGTTCCATCGGCTCGACATCAATCGACATCGGACGAGGATAACAATGCTTTCGACGACAAAGAGGAGGTTTGTAAACTGTACAATCTTACAGCTTTACAATTTACAGCTTTGAATACAATGCGAAAAATTTAAATTGTTTTCATCATTGGCAGATATATTATTACCAAGAGCAGAATCAGTTTATTCCGGCGTCGAATCGGCGATTGGTGGTGCTACAGTATCTCGATCTTGACTTAGAAGCGACGGAAAATTTTACGTCGTCCAGTTTACCACCGACTCAGTCACCACCAAGTACAACGGTATACAAGACAGTAGATTTCTTAAAAACCGAGGCGTTCAATCGCACTCGCCAGCGAGTGGAAGAAGAGAGGAAACAGTGTACAGACGACTTGACCTAGCGTAAGCTGTATATTTCTTCGGAATGACTGTTTTTATTGAGAAAAATCATCGTCGGATTTCTAGCGCAATGTGCGCAAAACTGGCGACGTCTTCAGTGCTTTTTACAGGTTTTTTAAATTCTTTAACTGGAGATCATCTTAGACGATCATTGCTACGGAATGACCAACCGAAACCTGACGTGATGTATAGCAATATTCAATGGACCAAAAATGTAAAGTTAAAGTTAGCGTTAAGGATAAGGCAGAGGAAGAAGACATGGTCAGCATTTCTCGCTCGAGTCGATGTATCCGAATTTGTTAAAGTTTCTTCATTAGACGGATAAGTATTATTACATTATAGATACGATCGCTGTTTCCCCATGCAAATTTGCGAAATCGCCTTTGCATCGAGAATCGTGAAGGAAGAGGCATTTTATCATTAAGCTCGCGCACGAACGAAAGAAAAAAAAAATGAGAGAGAGAGAGAGAGAAAAATAGACGTACGGCATTGCTCGCGCCTTTAAATATCCTAATTTTTTAACTATTAAGGATACAATATAATAATATATTTTGGATGTGCCTAAACTTATTTTTTTAGCTGGATCGAATAATTGTTACGGCGGAACTTAATCGCGAAATGATATATCGTATTTATAAGTGGATACTTACGAACGACAGGATATTCGTATAGAATCAATGTTGCCTCTTTGACTTTTTTATATTCGTTTAACAAACACGCACAGATATCAATTGCGTCACTCTCACTCTGATCTGTTTCGTGTTTCTTTTTTTCAAATTTCTCTATCTTTGTTGACGCGCTGTTTTAAAGCAGCCGATTCTCTACGTTTTCTATTTTCGAGAAGTATAAGCGAAATCTACAGCGAGTATAGCGACCGAGTATTTATTTCTTTTTTCTTTTTTCTAATTCTGTGGTATCGAATATTATACGTGTTGCGTATAGTTTCAATTTTTCCAATCGCCATATTATACGATTCGTGTACAGCACAATCAGGTTTTTACTCTAGGACGTGAATTTTAGCGATGTTGCGTTACTCGTAGGAAGAAGAAACTATTGAAGAGTTAAGTGTAACATTGACGAAGCCTTTGTCTTGATAGGAATAATCGAAATCCATTTGATACGAGCCCTAATCGTTTACCACTGAAAACGCTTATATTCTTGTATTACGCGTAAATAGGGAATAGGGAGGAACCTTAGTAAATCACGGAGAATTTAATGGTGCAAGTATAATAATACCTTCGGTGGTCATATTTTCTACTTCTGCATATCAACGAAATATCTGAACCTGGTACAAACAAAGTTTCACGAACTCGCCAGCCGAAGTTCTCGACTTAAAAGGTTCTGCATAGGCGAGATTCTATGTAATCTACGATTAGTAAACTTTTTATCCAAGTAACGCATACTGGAAGAATGTGAGCACAGTGAGGATGCGCTCGATACATATCTGTCTTCGCGATGGAATCCTTTGTATAGTTTACAACAAAATGTATTATAGAAACATCACCGAGTCTACCTTATTTCCGAACTAGTGCTTTCGTGCGAGTATATTGTACAGTACAGTGCAAGCAAATAAAATGATTTTTGTAAAAACGTCGAGAATAAACGAACACACAACGTACGCTACTCCTGGAATACATATGTAAGCTTTTATAGGAAAATGATCGTAACGAAAAAAGTACATCCCTTACAATGAACTTTTCAAAGTACCAACATAGAGGTGACAATACAAGATGAACTACACTTGAAATTAATTTATTAGTCCAAATAGAAATTGAGTTCTGTTGCTTAGTACAAAAAATGATAGAAATTTGATCAGCACTTTTCTCACAAGTTTTCAACATCGCCTTCAGTTCCTTTTGTAAATAGATGAATAAATATGTATGTACACATCTTATTACTATCTTATTACTATTCTTTTAATAAAGATAGAGAAAGAAAGTCTTATCAAATTCGGCGCAATATTCGGATAAATTTGTTACTAACCCGTGTTTCTCCCCGAGGTTACAGTAATACTGCGCAGATACAGTAGGTCATTAAACACAGAGATTTACGCAAAAAATCGTATGAATTCGTGAATCTGATGGAATATGCGACTTACCAAGGTTGCAGATGACACTCGGCGCCGAAATCATCAGGAAATTTGCCCAGCAAGTAGATTCGGCGGACGGCGTCACTCGATTACCAAGCCGATGTAAGAATAGGTGCGTTATTGCCATCTGCAGTGTTTTCAACTCTGCAATTGATATCCCTCGGATGCACTTGATGCTCACAACACTTTGGATATCACTCGCGACCCGAAACACTACTTTTAGCCACTTTTATCGCGAATTTTCCGAAGCACTAACGCGGAGCTATTACAGCACAAAACTTGGCGGCACGCAATATGGCGACTGGCGGGCTACTTTCCCACGGTTCGAAATTCGACGCATTGATTGGTGAAAGAGAGAACCAATAAAAAATCGCTACAGTGGCACCCTCGTGCTGCAATAATACACACTATTCAGGCGCCAAATGAGAATAATAGAAAATGTTGAATTTTAGCAAGAAAATTAAAAATTCTATTGTCACTGAAACTCATTTAATTTCTTTGTCCCTTACGTTCATTGAACTCTAAAATCACGATCATTCACCACATATTTAGTCAAACCTAGAAATGTGACAATTATTATTCTATATAATTAATCGATATTTCCATTCCATTTGTAATTTTTATTTCTTACAAATTAAAAAATTACTATTAAAGAATTTAATATAAAACAAGTTAGTGTTAAACAATTTTTCGAAATTAATTAATTTTTTATTCCGATAGAACATGAAATTTCAATACCGTGATAGGTCGATTCTAAACCCGCTGGCGATGGCGGGTGAGTGGCAGGACGAAGTGGCAGTGGTAGGGAGACTTGGCGCCGAATAGCTATGGAGCGGGAGCGAATGGTGGGGAAGGAGCTCAACAGGATAGCGGTTGGTTCGCGTGCATTCGTCCGGCAGCAGTCGCGCGCGTACGTTCTTTTCATTTCGTTTACCGCGCAGCGTCGCGTATCTCGCGGAATTTTTTGCCTCTCTCTCTCTTTCTCTGAAAAGTAGCTCACTCGTAGGGCTCGTTGAGTATCGCTCTTCCGAAAAAGAAGATACTTTTGTGTGCTCGCGAAAGTGTTACGTGTTCGACGTTGGATGTTGTGTTTGTTTGTTTTGGAGCCGTTTTGCCGAGGCGTGCTGTCGGTGAGTCTGCTGCCGCTCGGCACGCGCCGTCTTGAATCTGGAGCCCCTTCGAGGTCACAATACCCTGGACGAGCAGCAGGGACGCTTCACCGCGCGGATTAATATTTTCAAGGTACAGACACACACACAGACACACTTTTTACTAACCTTACCTACTCCACTGTGTATCCGCCTTTCGCTTTACTTATCGTTGTGATTTATTTCGCCTCGCTTTATTCAGTTTACCTGGTGCAGTATGCTCCAGTACTCATTTTGGCCGAATAGCGTTCAATATTTATGTATGTGCAGTGTAGCCCACGCAACTATTAGTATAGTTTCACTCATCACGAATTCTAGCCGAATAATATTTTTTCATCGATTCCTTCGTTTTTTGAAATTCGCATTGGGAATATGTCGGTCGTGAGCAAATGGCATTTTTGAAGGCGAAAGTTAAATCGTGAGAGGTTTGGAAGTATTAGTGTAGATGTAGAATGATCAGGGAGCTTGGAGAATGATACTTCCGTCTGTGGCGGTCGATACACGGCCACCTGTTGGCGGCGAAGATGCGCTCTCGAAACGCTTGCACGATAGAAATCACTTTTATTTCCTTATTTCTAATAATATCCCAAGCGAAACAGTACATTTCAAGTAGTACACACAAACTTCTCGCAAACAAATTAATCTTTAGCCTTAAGCAGAAAAGTGATGTTAGTCGATTGAGATCAATGAATTGTCTACTATCAAACGTTGGTCTCTCTTTTTCTCATCCCTCTTAATTCAGACGTCTAATTATGCGGGTGTCTATGACGCATTAAAATTCCCGAAAAAATTGTTTAATTCAATTGTTACAATAATTCTAGTTATCCGATCCAAAGTCGCCGGGTTCGCAGTTTAAAGTATAGCTACAGAGTCTGGTAGATCGAAAAAAAGTTTGACGGAGCGAGTTCACTGCGAACTCACGGTGTACCGTTACTCCGTGAAACACATTATTTGGGAGTGCTTTCGTTGTCATAGAGTTTACGGAGGTCGGTTGTGTGGTGTCGTTGTCAACGCTCCTTTCGGTAATCCTTTCATTCCCAGGATTTTTTTCTGTGCCTTACGCGTAACAATGTTTACGGTTTCGCTCGTGGAACGCTGCTCTCTGCGTAGTTGGTAGCTCGTTATGTTTCTACCGCGCACGCAGTAACTACGCGATGCATTGCGTTGTGTTCCGCGGCGATTGCGAGAGCTTCAATAGCCAGTGAACAACGATGTGAGAAATTCTCATGCACTGGAATGATTATTATCGACAGTGCTCGCGGTGATTCGCTGTATGTAACCGCTACCGGCTAAAAGCATCAGTTCACCACCAAATCGGGGTAGAAGAGCAAAAACATAGTTTTTTGCACTGGCAATGTTCTAGCAACATAATCCACAAGTGAAAGTAAGAAAACGTGTTCTCCATTTGTATATCAAACTTGTCATATTCATTTTATATATTTTTAATTCACATAGAGGTTAGTATATGAAAAATGCGCAGAATTTCACGATACACCTAATGAAAGGTTATGGAGCAACGATTTGGTTAGTTTCTCTGCTTCGTTGCATCGATGCAATATTTCTTTCATATACTATACTCCAGTCTCGAATAGGGTGTACGTATCCGTACATCGATGACGCTCAGGATTTTTTCACTCTGAGTCACGAACCGCGTGCCAGGCAATTTCACTGATTTGAGATTCGAATGGATCGGTGTGTAGGTAGGGTACTCGCTAGGAACGCGACCCTCGTTGTTCGAGGGTAACCACGTGGAGGTTGTACCTGCTTGCATCGGGAACAGTTACGTGTATTGTGTTGACGTTGCTTCCAAGAAGATTTTACGCAGGTAGCGAGGTTTCCTTTGCAATGCATACGTATAGGCAGTAGGCAGCGGCTTAGTACATAGTTTCTCATTTATGTGATATATCATCCTCTAGAAATATTTTACCTTGTTATCAATTGACAATGAATAAAATTGAAGGCATCTAAATGACTATTACTTTTGATCGAATAAGATATTCCGCTAAAGTCGTGTTATTGTTATGCTTAACACACTGTCAGGTTCTAATTTATGAATTACTTTTCGAGCCAATTGTATAGCGTAATGCAAAAAGAGAAATACATACATATTGCGTTAAGCTTCGAGTAGCGCTAAAGTAAAATACCGCGGGATTATTGACAATTGCAGAAGCAAACAAGTGGTTACCCGCGAATTATCCCCGAGGTCCAATAATTGACGGATGCAATTAAGTATCGTTACATCTGTTCTGTGCTGATTGCGCAATCGCTGCGGGCACAAAACGACTATTCGATTGCTCGTTACAAAATCGACATCCTGCATAATAATCGGTTTGCACGCTCGTCGTTTCGTTTGGTGTTTGTTGCGCAATCATCCTAATCGATCGAACTACCTCAATCTCCGGCCGAATACTGACCAATCATCCTCACCGGAATCAACCGACACATTCTCGCTTTCGTACCATCCAACAGCGGAACAGACGATTTTTTAATGACTTTATAAACAGGTTTCAAATCATCCGGGAAACTATAGTCAATTGCAATTGTTCGGCTAGAGTTGGGAAATAGATTTCCATGTGTGCAAGCTCGAAGAATGAATTGCGCAATTCTTTGTGTGCCACGGTGGATTCCAGCTTTTTCTGCGCTTCCTCCGCGTTTTAAGGACGGGTAGAAAGAGTCTGGCGGCTTTGTTGTCGGGTTTCCAACCGGCGTTGTTAGTTCGCAACTGTTGGAAAATTTGCGTTCTCCAAGTTCCCATTCGCATTGAGTTGCACGAGCGTAATTGAACAACTTGCATTAAACTTCGTCCAGTTCCTACGATTTTTATCAGACATTTTTTGCCAATGAATTCGAAATCAATTTTCCCTATTCATACATGAGAAAAAGGTATGATATATTCGAGGGTCAAATAGAAGAATAGTATAGATGCATCGAGCGAAGCTTCATTTTTCGAGAGATCTAAGAATCTTAAATCTAAAGCGACCGCTTAGTACCTACAAATCGGATCTCGCATAATACTCCCTGATTTATGCTCCACTCTTCTGGGATCCTCAATCGGCTCTCGTTTAAAGCTCCGGCATTCGCGGCCCAGAAATACAAGCGGAGGACGCTTTAGGAAGACCTTACACTCTTTTCTCCCTTTTTTTCTGCCTTCCTTTTTCTCCTGTTTCCTGCGCCGCGAGTGGATTACGTGAACGCGTCGTTGGGAGGGGTTGTGGAGCTGTTGCGTTAGAGACAGGAAACACCGTGGAGAAGAGTTATGTCGAGTCGACCCGGTTTAGGCGCGCCCAAAGACAAAGAGCGCGAGGTACACATAGTGCCCGGGATATAACACAGTGTCGGACCAAACGACCGAGAGAATAAACTCCAAAGTCCCTAACCGCTGATCCGTTTTCAAATGTCACCGACTGAACTCTGAACACCCAGGTGCATTACAGGGTCTTAGTTTATGCTGCATATCCTTCCACTCGTGCTTCCTCGCGACTGCGGCTACGAAACAAAGAGTGGACGACAGCAATGGGGCAACAAATAGCTATACTTTACTGCCAACTAGTTGTCTCTATAGTCTCTATACCGTTCTGAGTAGAGGCAGAAAATTATAGCTGTTTCTCTTTTGCTTAGCTTCGTAGAAAATAATAAGATGCATCTATTTACTACAATTGATCAAATTCAAGGTCAATTATTAGTTTTATACTCGATTTCCATTCTTTCGCTATCCGGAAATATTCACTCGCTTTTCCAGCTGAAACTTAGGAGCGTTAGCTTTTAGTCAGACTGGGTATCGATATCAATACCATCGCGGATGATCTGTTCGGTTTTGCGTCAGCCGTGGCTCTCCACGGTTATCGCGGCACTCTTCGTTCAAATATTTGCGCACACGTGTGCAACAACGGCAAAAGACAGAGAGCAGCCAATCGAAAGAAGAAAGCGGGTTAGAGAGAGAGAGAGAGAGAGAGATAAGTAGAAGTCGAGAACGATAAAGAACGAGAGAACACTCGGTGTGTCCTTAGCCTCGACCGCGAAAGCAGGTATAAGCTTGCTCTCGACGCCGGTGGTAGACCTGGAAGACGATAAATACCCCGGAATGTCGCTAACAACGATCTTCCCGCGGTTTACGCAGTCGGTGGTTTTACGTGAGCCCTGCTCCAACGAAACCCCGGAGTGCGATGAAATTAGTATCGGCTAAAGGAAACTCGGAACGAAACACTTTCGAGAATCGAGTCCTTTTTCCTCGGAATTATAAGATCTTTGATCTGAATAAAGCGAATTTCGTTCCTCTAATCTCTAATCCCTGTGGTGTAACACTATTTCTTTTTCGAAAGCATGGCCTTTCGTAACGTTGCCTCACTGGGTGACCTTCGAGTCGGGGCCTCAGTGGGTCCAAAAGGCTGTTTACTATCGCGTCGTTCACCAGATTCCCGATCTTACGCGACGATTGTCTTTATTTATTCCAACTCTCGTTTACTCACGGTTAGTGAGTACACAGTCGATTCTCAAAACAATAGGTGTAATCGTATGAGAAATAAGCTCAATGGTAGCGATCGTATTGGGAGACTCTTGATGAGTGTCGAGATGGAATTGCAGTGCGGGAATCCGAGGTTAATCGCGGAACTGGCGAGTTGGTCGAAGGTTCTAAATTGGATAAGGTTTATCGCGAGGAAACCACGCGCTCGCGTTCATCTACTATTATAGATCGGGTGCACACTGATCTTCGTCTCCGTAGAGTATGTATGTACACAGTTTTCTCCGATCGAAACTGGTTCGTGGATAAGGTCTTTAACCTTCCATTCCAGGCTCGTAGTTAGAGAGCTCTAGGAAGGGGACACTCGAGCGCTTCGTTCCTTCGAGGAACACACTGCGGTTTTGCACGTGCTTCCATTCCGACCCATTCCACTTCTATCTCGACATTTCTCTCTCTTTCTCTTTCTTTCGCTACTCGGAGAAGTTCCTAGCCTCCTCCTAATGCGATTTAACACGCTCCGCCAACTTCTTGACAATCTTCAATACACCGTCCTTTTTCCTGCCGCGTAATTGGAGTAGTAAAGCGCAGCCCGGCTAGTCGACTTAATAAGACGCATCACTTTCATTAGTAATACCTGTTGGATAATTGGAGCAGCTCGCAATTATCCGGCAGGTTTTCGGATATCATGGAATTCTAGCTCACAGCAAACTAAACTCTGCTTATCAGATTAGAAAAGTAGATTCAAGGTGCATTAGAGCTCAATTATCAGGCCATATATTCGAAGCTTAGCATTAATGCGTTTCGATAAGTGGAGTGTGCGGGTGAAGCAAGTTGCACTACGAGTGTGCTAAGAGAACCATTACCGATCAAATTAACTTACTATTTATGAACTAACCAAATATGTACATATTGACATAGTTTCTACATTTTATTTGCATCACACATTTGATGAGTATACTATAGATATCCTAAAAATAAAGGACCAATTAATCCTCTTGGTAAAAAATTATATCAATTTCCAAGTTTTAAGTAAATATTTCTAGTACGCTGTGGAAAGAATTTAATCGATGAACAAAGGCAGAATAATCGCGTTAGGCACGTAAGGTAGAACTTACATAGTCCCACTTTACGTTAACAGTACTAGATATTACGTCTGGTCGCGCGAGTCGTTCTCGCAAGTCGCGTGCGTCGTGAGTAAACGAGCATAACTAGATTCCCACAAATAGTAATCGCAGTTCGACTTCCTACTTCCTGGTCAGCGCCAAAGTGTTTCCACTGCGAAAGGTGAAAATGCTCGCGCACTCCGAGTGATGTATGTACACATACGCGATGGACATAGTATATTCAGTTTTCCAAGGCGCAAGGCGCCGTGCACTGCATTCGTCGGCTCAAAGGTCTTCCCGAGGGAGGATACAAAAGCAACGAGAGATCTTTGATCGGAGAAAGTCTCTCTCGGGAAAAGACTTTCCGCGTCTTTTGCATTCTCCTTTCGCACGGCATATCACTACTCTACACACACACACACACACACTGCGTATCCAACTCGCTTCGTTTTTGTCCAAATCAAACGTTTCCAAAGGATCTTTGAACCCAGTTCCAACTTTAATCGTTTTCTCTTTCAAACGATCGTCGAGATTAAATTTAAAACATGTAAATTTCGGTAGAATCGCATCGGGTGTTTCCAGTTGTATTTTTTAACTAAAAAAGAATCAAATTGAATTCCGAACAGCGTAGAGATAATTTTAGCACGATTCCAGTACATCGTTGCAAATAAAATTTTCGATGGCCAGTGGTAGCCGGGCAAGCGAACCGCGTGCACATGGAAAATCAGATTGTATTGGCACACTCTCGCGTTTAAAGCTCTATTCGAGAAGTTAATTCAGTTACGGCTGGAAATGTCCCCTTCAATTTCGCTGGCAGTTCTCTTTCTCTCTCTCTCTCCCTCTCTTGGTTCGCTGTGTATAATGTCAGCGCGAGGCGAGTGTAATTCAATTGGGCCAGAGGCTTGCCCGTAGAAATTCGCGACAGAAATCAGAAGTCCCTCTCGCTGTGCCTTCGCGCGGCGTGTCCCATATATTCGTGTGATACGTGTAACACGTACGCGCACACATAGAGTGCTAGATCGTTAAGCGAAGTATTGACACCGACAGTGTCACTCTGACTGCTCGCTGCTCCAGTTTCCTCTGGGCTCGGTTTCCGATGCCTCTGCATTCGGGAATCACTACTCTTTCTCTCTCACTCTCATCCTTCGCGCCTTTTCATCCGAAACTACATACATACATATACATATATATACTCGGATCCCACTGGTATTAATAGACCAGCAAAGTTACAAGCGAATGAGCGCGGCAATCTCCGCTCTACAAGGCGGATAATGGTAGCATTGACAGCCGAAGAATTCCATTAACACCGGCCACCTTCAAGGATCCTCAATGATTAACTCTCTCGAGGACGTTTCATATCTTGCCTCTTGGATAGATGCCAAATAACAATTTCTTTCTCTTTATTTAAGCATTTTGGTTTTTTTCCACATCTCTCAAGTCACTTCTTTATTATTTGTTCAATTATACATTATACGGAATACAGAGAATCGAGTGAATGTACTTTTAACATTTTGCCTCGCAGATCGTCAGACCCGCGAATAAGCACGATTCCGTGACGAGCAGCAGGCGATCGGTCTGAATGATAATGCGGTCGGCAGTTCCTTTTTTATAGCAGCACTACCACTGATATATTATCATCCTAACGCAGAGCTGATTGTGAGAAGCCAAGCAAATGTACTTGGGGATAGGATCACGACAATCTCGCGCCAATTTATCAAACGCGACATTCTGTGCTTATTTACTTCCATGGGTCTTCGAAAGTTTGTTCTCGTTAGGGTAGCGAGGCAATTAGCAAACCGCGAGAGGTATCAAAAGTTTCTCGTAACTCATTCGATGAGAGTTTTTCGCAAAGAGTCGGTGGTTCTATGACAGTTTCGGATTTCACCATTCGCCCTGTGGCTGTTTGATTCCGTTTCATTGGCCGTTGCGCATGGAAACTACCGCTGTAGATTTCATTAGGCTAATTAGCGACTCTCGGTATAGGTTCCTTCGTAATTAGACGCTACAGAATCCCTCGAGATCAGGAAATTCATAGATCCCACGATTTTTGTCCTCTCGAAAAAGAGAATTTTTACCGAAAAGTTCTCTCTTCTCGTTATTACAAATTTATTCTACATGTAACATTCCTGAGTTATAATTAAATTGAAAAGGAATAGTGTTTTGGGTTTGGAAATCGGAGAGAACTGTTTGGTAGATTCAATAGTACACCAAGATAGAGCTGGGAGACAGGCAGTGGGTTTTCGAACGGTTCGAGAAACTGGTCGCGATGATATTATTTCGTCAGGATCGCGTGTAGGTAGTGTGGGAATAGCGTGACACTCGGGGACGTACAGGTGTAAAAGCAAGTGGCAGCTGCGGAAAGAAGAGTGGGTCAACCCAAATCCACCGTGTTCGCAATTATGGCCTTTTCACCGTGACTGGTGGTTTCCCTCTCGCAGACAAATAGGCTGGAAAGATAAGCAAGATAGAGAAGGAAACTATGATTTTTCCTGTGTTTTTCTATCGTCAAAAAACCTCCGTTCAATTGGTTCTTCGTCTCGTCAGAAAATTTTCCTATTCACGATTTTCGTAATATCTAACAGTGGAAATTATATTGTGCTTCGCTTTGTCTATCTATACTACTGGCATCGGAGGATATAGCAGTAGGATTTCGCAAGAGTGAAGCAACAGTTTGGTGATTAGAGCGAATTGTATGGATCGTACGGTTCCCTCAATTTTCGGATTAGGAAGACGGAGAAGCCAAGAGAAAAAGAGAGAGATAAATAGATAGATAAGTAGTTTGAGGTAGAACGAAACGTAGAGAGAGACCTTGATTCGACTAACAGGCAGTGGAGCAGAGTCCGACCGCGTTTTATGGTAGCGAGAAGTTAGTAAGCGTGTGCACAAGCATAGGAGGCTTGTAGACAGATATGCTGCCAGGACGCGTAGACCCAGCGAGATCGCGGACACGCATGCAGTGTGCACTGGCCCGCTCAGCCACGCTCTGCTTGTCCTTGCGAACGCGACTCATTACCACGTATCCTCTCACCCCCTCTCTTTTTCTCTCTTCTGTGAATTGCTCATGTATCGCCGCATCTCGCTCCGTTTCGTCCCAATCCCCCGAAGACCCAGTTCCAAAGTTTTACGGAGAGTGGAGTTGGGACGACTTGTCCCGCCTGACGTAGCCCGATTCATTGTGGCTACTTCGGTACCGTGCACACATATGCCACGCATTTTACACCAGTTAAGCCTCCTTAGTAAATAATAATTCAATTCTAAATTCACTCGAATTCATTTGGCGATTTAATTTGAAAGTTTAATAAATTAAATCGCAAGGTTTCATTTGGGTCAAATGAATCTTTCAGGATACATTTAGTCGAGAAACTAATTGAGCGTCAAATGAAATCGTTTTATCAGTGATCATTTATTTTTCAAGGGGATTTAATTATAGAGTCGTAGTTATTGATATTAGTCATTAGTTGCTCAAGCGTTAAAATAAATAGAGAGAGAGAGAGAAGTGGTAAATGATTTTAGTGATTTAGATAAAAGAAGAATCAGGGTATGTTTAGTTGGCGGATGACGAAGTTTGTTCGTATCAACAGCGAGTTTATCGCATCAACGATTTCACCGATTAGCCCCACGAAGTAGACAGAATTATCGTTTTTATGGAATTCACTTGGATCGCGTGTGCCACGGGAAGATCTTGACTCATCGATCGCCATGGACTTCCTTTTTCGGTTAGCACGCAAGCAACGAGCATCTCCCACCGAATAGTAGAAGTGGGTTATCGAAGTTGGCTAGGATTATCAATTAGGTCCGAGCTACCAAAAAATCGCCTCGAGGATGTTCGTGCCCGGTACGAATCTCACTGTGAACCTTTAACCATCCTCCGGAGGTTTACGACGGATTCTCGTAATTCGAAACCGCCCACATCCTTTGAATGAAACACTACCGGTTCTCACGTGTAGATTGCCACGCGGTCTGCCTTCTACGCTCCTCAGGAATATGCTCTTTAACCCTTCGGTCCCTGCACACCTCTATTGTCCCTTTCCTCTTTTCTTCCTTTACTCAAATTCTCTCATGTGTTTTTTTTCTCAACACAAATGAAGTGACACTACAATCGGTGAAATATAAATAACTATAGGCAAATCAGAATGAAAAGATTTCTTGAGCAGACTTTTTCAAGTAGACGGTTGGTTTTTTTCTGAAAGGAGAAACTGTTCTAGTTTCGACAGAGGATAAGTTCAACGTGACAGGAGAAGATTCCTGTAGCGTTATGTGTACGGTGTACATACACATGTCGGTGACACAGAGGGCCGCGAAATCTGCGCGTTTGACGAAGTGGCCACGAACTGGAGCGACCAGCCGTATACATACGCAGACATACACGATCTACCGATCACGATCCGCGGTTTCGAGGCTCACCGCAAATTCGATCTCGCGCGGTGTCGTTTTTCATGAATGCGCGATAACACGAGGAAGGCAGTCGTGAAAGGGGCCTCTGATGAATTCGAGCAGACGTGCCAGTCTCCTTCAGTCGCTCTCGGTATTCGGATTCATCGATCATTTTACAAGATCCTGCTCCATTTAAACCTACTTAATTACTCGCTTCTCCTCGATCCTCGACCTTTACACCAACCCTTTAATTCAATTCAAACTCTGATGATTTTTTTTTAATCCAGAGACTTCTCGATACTGTTTTAGTATTAAGCTGAAAATTCTGATGAATTTCGATCGGAAGTGAGTTGAGTTAACTAGGAGAATATTTTCCTCGAGGATGGAATTAGATTGCCATGGAATTTCCTTAGGGAACGAAGTGTGTTTGGTGTAAAGTAAGAGCAGCTTCGATGGATCTCTCGCTCGGATAGAGTGGAGCAGGAGACCGTGTCACCTCTTGTTTTTCTTCCCTCCTTTTTCTTTCGGACCTCCTTTCGTCTTTTCTCGAGCCTCTGGCTTCCCCGTACCCCGCGATTCTCGGCGCTGCTGGTACCTCGACGATCGTTAAACTGTAAGAAGAAACGGGTTTTGTCGCTCCGTAGGAGGAAGCCTGCTCGAGGCTTCCATTACCGTTGTAAGACTACGGCTCAGGGCCGTATTACGCAAGAGCCGGTCCGACGAACCCGACCGAAACAGTCTACAACTACCTCGAACCCTTCCTCCAGTTCCTCCTTCTTCTTATTCTCCTCTTACTCTTACCCTTACACCTTTCCTTCTCTTTGCTTTGCTTCTGCTTCGTTCTCTTCTTCCGTTGCATCAACACATATACTGATCCTGTCACTCAAATCCGAGTGACGACAGTGCAACCACTTAATAACGACAATCATTTATTCTTATGCAAACTTGACCCTCCGTCGACCCCTTAGATTTTATTACATGGTGAAAGGCGACAGCAAAACGCTCACATTCCACTGCGGCGCATAAGCTGCAATATCGTTTTTAAACTCGCCAATTAATTACTAATCGCAGACTGTTTTTCATGAATTAAATATGGTGAGTTTATCGTCGATACTGATTTTACTAATAAGGTGGTGGTTGATAGGATTCTTGTGGTTTTAGTTCTTTTTTTATATCGTTATCGTTCGTAGGGTGGAGAACGTTAAAATTGTTTAATGATTGACACAGACCTTGTTTACGATTTTCTTTTAACAGAGACACACTTACTTTAGACAAGTATCCAACGCTCGACGGAGCGACCGCAAAAATCTCGGAATCGTGCACTTATCCGCGAAACGACGTGTACGAAGATGCGGGAGAAAATGGTCGAAGATTAGGGTAAAATAACAAGCTTGTTTGTTAGAGGCCATCAGCGAGATTCAGGGGGAAAAGCGCGCATGTAATGAAGTGCGTACGTAACGAGTAATCCAGGTGCACGAGTATGACTTCAGAGTTCATTGAACCAATTGAAATAATCTACTTACATAATATATGCAAGTTATATTATTTATCTGGCTATTTTATTCGGATAATTACTTCATGTCAGAATAACCTGTCTCGGTAATTATTCAATATGCCTGACAGTCGTGTCAGTTTACAAGCACCCCGACGAATCCTGATTTACTATTTATTAAGTGCTAATTAAAATAATAATTTATGGATATTGGAATTTTTCGGTGAATATGTAGATTAAATTATTCGAGACTTTTACAATTAACGTTAATAATGAAATTACATAATTAATGAACGAAAAAAAATAATAAAGGGAAAACGTGAGAGAACGAGGAAGGCGAGAGAGATTTTTTGAAGTCAACTTTTATCGGTGAAAGTAGCTGCTAGTAGACATAATGGGGCGAGTCGTGAAGTACGGTTAGAAGGGGGGTTGTGCATAATCGCATACACGTACAATGTACACGTATACATACGTATACCAGACGTTCAATGGAAGTAGTATAGACCGGACCGCGTTTTATCTCGTAATATCAATTATCCTGTCGGTGGTTCGTAAGCTCGAAGGCATCGTGACGCAATTAGAGCGCAATTACCGATAGCACGTAACGGAGAACAATGAACGGAAGCGCGCTCGCTGCCAAGTTACATGGATGCGAGATGAATCCTCCGGCGAAAGGGATTCGCAGTCGGCTTTTTGCATACGTTGCACTCGCGATTTTAACGTGCTCACTTTTACTGATCGACTGTCGCAATTAACGTCTCCCTTTTCAGAATTTTTCATTGTCTCTCTTAATAATTGGTGATCAGTGTATTTTTCAAGGGTACTTAATTTAAATAGAAAAGAAGAACTTTAATGTGTATTTATAAGAAAGTGGTTTTTATTGAAATTAATTGAAATTAGAAAACTGCTATAGACAACGTCGAACATAAAGAATAATAGTCGGATTAATCACTGCAAGTTCCTGCTATTGACTCTCTATATGAATCTGAAATTGAGAATCTGTTTAGTTAGTCGACGTGCTAATTGCTCGAGGGATCGATGGGAGCTTGCACCGTTAGTAATGAAGTTTTATAGGAAAAAGAGGTTGTATTAGACTGGTGAAGCTTTCCAACGAGGTATCGCGGAGTCTCGTGGTCGTCCTGTATTTGCTCCGCATATCTCGACGCTGCACGCGCCCACATTCCATCCTGTCTGCCGTTGTCTGCGCTCCGGCTCCCTCGCCTACCATTTCGCATATGTACACTAATGTTTGGCTAGTCACTCGCTGCATCCCGATTTTTACCTCTCGTCCATAATATTCGTTCGCAATACCAATCACTTGTGATTTTTCTTCCTATACTGGCCATTCGTTAAACATTTCTCTGAATAAAACAAATTGAAATTTGAAAACTTTAAAATAATTTAAATTGCAAGAAGAAACGTAAACTTTAAAGAACGAACGAAAATTCTTTTTGAAGGGTGGAAACTATGAGTGCCAAACGTGAACGCGTTGCACCACCATAAACGCGACAATCTTTATGAATTTTGCATCGCGACGCCTCGCGTGTCTCTCACGAGCGATGTCGCGTGTGTTCGCACACCGCGACTGAATCGAATGGCAATGAAAGAAAGAAGCGGTAGTTAATGCCGCCGGCAGGCAATGCCAGTAGCACTGGCAATTTCGAGCGGGGAATTCTGCGATGAGGGAAAATTCCAGGCGAGACCAACCTCGCGATGCCAGCGAAATGGTTTCGCACGGCTGGGAAAGTTGTCGTTGGTACAAAACAGTTCCATCCTCGAAATAGAACCTCGCGCATCAAATCATTTCTCATAATAAAGCAGTGTTAAAAAATGAAAAAAAGCTTTCGGTTTATAGAACCCTAATATTATTATTAGAGCAGCAATATTATCGAACTATTATAAAATGGAGTGATGCATCGTTCGAACAGATCAGTAGTCAGAAAATGTAACTTTTTCGGATAATCGATAATTGGTAGACGCGATTCCAGCGAGTTAAGCAGAGAGATGCCGCTCGGACTATCGACTCGCGTGTAACTGGAAAGGACGACGACCTCGAAACACTACCGGTAGACTGGAGTTCAGGAACGATCGATAGTCGTTTCAGCCTCTAGCTCAGCTTTCGAGCGAGCACCTGTGTCCAGGTACATAGTACCTTCGCCATGAAACCTACAATCACCGTGGGTCTAGCTCTTCGGGGACCGAACGACCAACCAGGGCTCTCGGGCCACTCGATTAATTACGACAAAAGCCCTGCTCAATCATTTCCCCTCGAATCGAACAATCTTATTCATCCTCGAGTTCCATTGAGCGTCAGGCTGTTTCTCTAGGAATTCGAGTCTTCAGCTTATTAAGCATTCCATCTTGAGAATTTTGCCTCGCGAAGGGCACTCAACACTCCATTCGAATAAAAAGCGGCGAATCCCCATAAATACACTTTGGTCTATTAAGGAAGATTCGGAGGAAATCGTGGATGCTTTGATTCATTCGCGAGGAAAGTACCAAGGAAACGTAGGTCAGAAGCACTGTGGTGGAATGCCGCTATTCGAGGCTCTCGCCTCGAAGATCCTTTCGCTGCCTTGGATTAATCGCTTCCTCGTGGTAGCTGCGCTGCAAGGATTCCACCGAGGTGGAAGTCGCTGACGCGAGTAACCTACCATTGGAATTCCAATCGTCGTTTCTAAGGACGCGCGTACCAGAAAAAAAGCCGGTGAAAAAGACTCGAAAAATGAATAAAAGTGACTCAAGACATTTCGAAGCGCAATAGTATTCCGTATTGTTAGAAACTGGTGAAATAAGGACGCAGACAGAAAATCCGATGCTGCTGATTGCGCGAGCGAGCTTCACCGGATGTGAGTCAATGCAGCGCGATAAAACATTCGTGCTAAGCACGCCCATCTAAATCGTATGTGTACATCCGAAAACGTTCCCCCGAATTGGAAGCGTTTCGCGTCCGAAAGTGGAACTTGTCGTTGCGACTCTTTCTCGGCTTCCTCTGTCGCGTTTGAATAAAGTGCTTTTTGGTAGTTTTCAGCTTTGATGCTGAGACCGAGCGCAGCATTCCCATGCCACAGTTTCCTCAAATAAGTAGAAGAGTAGAGTAATGAGACTCTGATGTCGTTTACTCTGGTAACTGGGGACCGGGAAAGAGAATTTTAGCACTAAGTTCTTCCAGAGCACTGTCATTAATAGTTCCGACGGTACAGAGATTTTCCGGAAGTTTGAGCAATTCACAATGAAATGATTTTAGTTGAAAGAAAGTTTCTGTCTTCAAATTGCATAAGATTTACCACAGTAAAAGTGTACATTAGTGACCTAATTCGCGAGGAATTTTTCTGAGAGACGAGGAGAAGGTAACGGGGCGAGTCGCGTTGATCTCTTGGAAACGGATACATCGTAGAGGACGATAGCGAAACTGGCATTATCCAGCAGCGTTTATGGCGACCCAAAGTCGTGACCGATCCTTCGGTGGGAATCCGCCCTGAGATCGACTCTCATACGCCTTGGCAAGGAGTTTCCACGTCTCTCTCTCTGTCTCTTTCTATCTCTTCTTTACTCCTTCGATCGGCTATTCTCGTTCTCGCTCGCGATCTCACCTTTCTCTCGGGATCCGACGCTCGTCCGCTCCTTTTCCGAAGCGTGCTCCTGCGCCTCGCGATCTTTACGGCCTGCTAATGGGCCCATCTCTCTCTCCCGCTTCGATCCTTTTCTCACCGCGGCCCGTCGCTCTTGCAATCGGATCGCTCTTTGGGCCCTCCGACGATCCGATCCCTCTTTGCGGCCCCCTTCGTTTCCCTTCCACAAACTCATGCGTTATGTGGAACCAGGGTGGGAGTGCACCCGCTAGTACACATCGTTCCAATAAGGAAATTTACACCGAAAACACTTTTTCTTATCCTCGGCTCTCCTAATGCAACTTTCCACAATTTTTAATCTTTCCGAAATAAAAATGTACTTAACATCTCGCACGTTATGATTATGACTAGCGTGTCCGCGACGGGCGGTTTAATGAGAAAAAGTTGAAAATTTGAAAATGTCTGACAAGCATTTGCTATGTTTATCTTGGACTGTCCTCGGTGGGAGTGACTTCAGGGAGTAGAAAGTCTGCGCGACGTTTAATTATCGTCAAAGTCAGCACAGGTCACGAAACAAATTATTCTTACTTTATAAGGCAGCTTGATGTTCCACAAGGTGCAATGCGGGATCTAGTATATTTTTTCTCTGCATTCTGGATTCCAGCTCGTTCGAGAGCTGGTTCGTTTCGTTCGCTCGTCTTCCGGAGTTCGGCTCTCGACTTGCGCAACGAAATTGATGGCTCGCTGCAATGAAAGTGAGCAAGTGGTAACTGGTCGCAGGGTCGTTCTCTTGAGGTAGTTACGCGTGCGTAATGTACATGTACCATTAGAGAAGGAAAACTTGATTGACTACTGGCAACCTAAAAAGACATAGAAATATAAACAATCCAGGAAGCTTCCATTAAAAAATCCGATTAATCCGAAAATAATCATTTCTTCGTTTCATTTTACGTAATAATCAAAATTGCTTGATATTTTTCAAAATTATTGAATTTAGTGGTAGGGAAAATGAAAATAGCGAAGATTTTCTCGGCTCTTCTGCCCTTTTGGTTCGAGAATAACTGGCCAAATTTCCCTGGGCAAATAGGAAGACAATCCTCACCGAAGCGGAATTTTCTATTTGCGACGCTGATCCCGGTGTCACGTTTTCGGCGCTGCACCAATTCGTCGTGGAATTTCGAAATGGAAAGTCAAGCATGCTTCTCCTCTCTTCTACTCGAGACGGAATGTTCGCCGAGTTCGCCAAAAATAAAGTCACCGGTTGGGCACGACCGCCATACACACATACCTACATACTGAAAGATCCGAAATCTCGGCTTGAAATTTCAAACACCCCAATCTTCGAATTCCCACGAAATATTCATCCCAAAGATTAACTCAAATTAACCTATCTAACTATTTAAAAAAAGTTAAAAATATCCACAACTTTTTATTCGCTATTTTTACATATTTTCTGTCTTTGTATTGCCTAATGTAAAGGTCGTATTTAGTTCGGCCTCTTTTGACCGATACCCTATGTAACCCCGCGACCATTAAGTCAAAACAGTTAAACATCAAAGGGTTAAATCTGGAGCGCGCGTCGATCCTTGGACGTATATAGATATGTACATATGTATTTAAAATGTGGTGAACTCGAGGTCTCTGCGTACATACTCAAGAGTTTTATCGAAGATTTTCACAGCGAGCCACCGCCTGGAAGGCGCGGCGAGTTTATAAGTTTGCAATCTCCACTCATCCCTCTCGCCGAGCGTGTGCGAGCGTGCTTCAGATTGATTCGTCTCTTTCGCTAAAGTCGTTTCTTTGAGGAGCTAGCCGATATAGCGAGAGGGAGCTGCACGGTTGGAAAGAGTTTTTACGAGGCTGCTAATAGAAATGGTCAGCTTCTGCTGGTAGTTTGCGAGTCTCTCGACGACTGGGAAGGGGAAGGTAAAGCGATGTGTAGGATACCATCGATGGGAGCAATTAACCTGGCAACTAACCGACCGGCAGAACCAGCCGCTTGTGGCAATTAATTTGAAATTGAACGCGTCGTCGGGACCGGAAGTCCTCGCCGATACCGGCGTCACGAGAGAATCGCTCGTTCCGGTAATTCCGAAAATCCCGACCGCTTTTACGGGCCGATCATTGGAGAATTTTCCAACTGAAAATCCTCGACAGTTTCAAATTCAATTCCAACGTTTATTCCTATATAAAAGTTCAATTATTAAATCAATTCTTATTCAGTTTTATGAACACTGTTATGTATTTATATTGAATCAAACGTATATTTCTTTAATTGTTTAATTGGTGGAAGAATGAATTTGTTGGGAATTCGTTGATTGAGTATCGATGAGAAAGGGAAAGCTCGATCGAGTAGAGAAATATAATTATAGCATTATTCTTGATCCAAGGGCAAATATTGCTGGTTGTAGACGACTGCCCCGCTTTCGTATTCATGAAAGCTGTCATAACGAACCGAGCCATTTAAATTTAGTATTCCACAGACACCACATGTTTATCTGCTTCATTATGCATGGTAATCCGCTCGCGTAAAAATGACCGAGGGCATTTTAGCCTTATGCACGTATCCCGAGATCAATACTGTTAGGACGTGTGCTCGCGGCACCTAGGGCAAAACTCGTTCAGCCTGATTTACCATTTGATTCGATGCAGTTTACCTTTACCTTTCCCCTGGAACAATTTCGCGAAAATTTATTCTTCCCCGACCTTGTCAATCATCCAACCACTTTCTATCCTATTTTTAACCGTTTATTAAATTTTCATTCTACTAAAAACTAGATGTATTTATTTCCTGAAGTTATATTTTAATTTATATTTTATATTTTGCATTCAAAAAGGAAAATCGTGAGGTAGAGAGAGAGAGAGGGTATAAATAAAGCATCCTGATCGAATACATTCGACGAGAATAAATCAAATTCCTTCGTGGCCTCTTATAATGCAAGTTTCAGTATACCACACCTAGGTTGGGTGCTCCATCGTAAGGAAAAGTTCCGAGATCGCTTAGAAGTGTTCCCTGTAGACGATACTGGCCTTGTCGTCCACATTTTACACGATTAACTTCAACCTTTAAATATTGAAAGAGCTCCAGCTGCCTCTCCCTCTTGGAAAGTTTCCTAGTTTCGAGATATAAGATACTGAACTTCGAAGAAGTGCTTACTTGCATTAACACCGAAACTACTCGCTCCGTGAAACTGATCTCACTTATAAAATATATATATATATATTCCAAAAAGCAGATTTGGGTGAGTAAGTGAATGAGTAACGTTACAAGTATGTAGGGCAAAAAAAAAGTGATTGAGTTTTAAGAAATGATCAGTCGAGCGAGTATATTCTTAGGAAAACATTGAGATCTTGCCTGGAAAGTGGGTTCTGCTTGCTGCCTTGAATCTTCCCTTGGAAAAACACTTCGCATATGTGGTTCATCTTTGGCTGACCCTCGTGAGTCCCAGACTCGTCTATCACGAGGAGTGTCTATTTTTATCGGGTGGCCACGCTTCCACTCTATTATTATTGCCGGGTGAAAACGAGGATCGGAAGTATATGTCGCACAGCTGCTACGTATGGGAAGTGGTGTGTAGAATGCTCCCCGTGATTTAAAGCTCCATGGAAATGCTCACTTCCAGATGAATCCATCAATTCTTCAAATAGTATTCCTAATATCTGCTTACATCTCACAGTAGTCTAAAATACATGTACAAAAGAATTTTCTTTATTTTATCGTTAATAGATATATCTCATTAACTCAGCGAATCTCTCAATTTCCGCAAAAATTCATAATTTTAACCAGCAGCTTGAATTCTGTTAAAAAAATCATTTTCGCATTTCCGCGCTCGACACGAGATTTTTTTTTTCGCCACAGGCTCATTATTTACCAATCTTTCGTGCGCTGGGTGAATTTCGCTGGTTTTACCGCGGTTTAGCCAAGTGGGTAAAAAAAATATCTCACGTTTATTTAACGAGGGTCATCGACCCACTAGAAAGCTCGGAGACTAAGTGCTGGTGGTTGGCAGCGCAACACGTTGCACGGAAAGCAAAAGAAAAAGGCAAAAGGTAAAACGGAGAAAAATTCCACGAATTTATCTTGGAGATTTTTTTCTATTCGTCGAATCTTCGTAGGCGATTTTTTTTTATAAGTGATGCGTGACTTATCGCTCAAGAATCGATTGGCAGAGCGAACGTGCCATTTCGTTGGCTGGTAATACGTATCCACTATTCCCCTCCCCGGAGAAACACTTAAGCCCCTTTTGCGAGCCATTCGCCAACGGCAAGAACTCCTCTTTACCCTTTTCAATATTCTCGCGTTTCCCTTTTCGATGCGACCACCTTTATTCTCTCCTACCCTTCCTTCACCCTTTACTCACGTTTTAGCGAGCCCCCCCCCCCCCCCCCCCGTAACTTGCTACGCTCACCACTCTTCTCTTTTCAAATGCATGCAGCTCTCGGTGCATTTACCGACGCCCGTTGACTCTAAGTTCGATGATAATTGCATTTTTTTCTTTTTCAAATTCGGATTGGAATTTTAATTTCAATAGTACAGTGAATCGAACAGATAACACTGAATGTATGTATTTTGTAGAAAAATCCACGATGTTATAATACATTTAACATATGTATAACACATTGGCACTTGATTGAAATTCAAGTTACATTCTGTATAAATTCCCATTGGTTACTCACAATCGAGCAGAGATTGGACGATATCGCGACACAAACGGGTCTGATTTGCATTCCTGGGTAAGCCTGTAAGTTCTTAAGGGCATTTAAACCCGAGGCAGATTTAACTGCGGCTGATTGATACCGAGAGTTTAGTGACCCGCGATAATTCGAGAAGTTCCGGCGAGCATCGTACGTGGAACGAGAACTGAAGTGACTATGCCAATGACTCATCCTCGGATGTTCACCGCTACCACGCACATCGGTCTGTTCGACCAAAAATTCCATCCGTATACCACGTATTCCCATTTTTCTCTCTACCAATATAACTCGCATTTTTCGCAATTTCCATTTACTCCTGGAACGCGTGAATCTCCGTTAGTTCCACGAACTTTTAACCGATGGAAATAACACTTTTTGTGTCGTTTGCAAAGTTGGAAAATATTCAGTATTTAAATAGAAATCGAGTGCAAATTCTTTGAGTGCTTAAGAAAACATTTTGAATAAGTGGGTTGACGAAGTGGATTTTATTCAATGAGGATGAATCCTCGATTTCGACTTAGAGGACGAGCTCCGTTAATTTATCCTTGTAAGAGTGACAACGTGGGCTACCAAATGAGAAACAATAACCGTGACTCACGGGGGCTTCTCTTCGTTGTGTATTTCTTCCTGGTATTTCTTCGTCGAGTGCTGCGTTCTATTACTTCCACAGAACTACACACACGTTCCTCGCTAGATGGGCTACGCGATAACGATCGATTAGGCCACCGAACTATTCTCCACGAGCGGAGCACGAATTATTTCGAGGGTAGTGAACTTATCGTTACTTTTACCTTATCTTCTTTGAAATTTCGATTATCGCAAAAAATCCATATTAGACGACTATTTCCAGAAAATGACAGAAAATTGCAAAGTAAACATAGGTGATACGAATAAACATTTGTAAAATGTGAGAAATTCGAGAATTGCTCAATGCAGCATGAACTTTCTCAAGCTATATAAATCGATGATGTACCGTTGTCGAGTCGAAAGGAATGCATCTGGACGGTGGGTGGGCATCGATGCGAGCGATTATGTTATACCGATAAACGACTGTTCCTCACCGTCTCTCCAGGGTAGATTCAATCGCGACAGCACACGTGGGCGTGATCCCAGGACACAATGCTCGGACTTGTACTCGAAAAAGCTGCACCACGTGAATCACGTGGCAATCAGGGGGCGCGTAAGGAATGCAGGTCGCGGTCCTTCTTTTTTCGAGGGTCCTTTGCGACCGCAAGAGATATTGTAATAATAAATTTTAAACCACTCCTCAATCTCAAACAAATTTCGAGACCCTCCTTTCGCTCTGCTTTCGACTGTTATTTAATAATAGTCTTACCGTTAAGATTCTCGCGCGATGTCTTCCCGATGGGTTTACTGGTCTTTGGAAAGGGTTTATCGATCGTGAGCTTGCTGTCAAGCTGATCGTACGGGTCAATGACCAGGCAAGCCATTCATTTAGTTACTTTTATTGAGAGGGAACATTTTTTGTTACAGTTAGCACGAATTTAATTTAATTTAATTTAATTGAATTCAAGAGTTGATTTATATCACGAAATTCCTGCTGCAAATAAAATATCCTGAAATTCATAATTTTCGTTTAATTGGAAAGTTGATTCTTTTGATAGAATTGTAATTTTTCAGAGACAGATTTATAACAATGGGGAGAGTAAATTGTGGCGATGATCGGTAATTCTACGGTTAAATAGGCGAAAGTATTTCCGCCGAAAGACAGCGGGACCGGTTCTAATTCAATTTAGCCTTATCGTACTTTGCTCGAGGGGTAAGTCCGGAGCTCTCTAGGGATCAAATTACTGGCGAGACTATACCGCTCAATTTTCCGAAATGACCCTTTTCAAGGCGCGTGCACGCAACCTCTGCACTCACTCCTCTTTCCCACCCTCCTCCGTCGATGAGTCACTTGCCTCCTTGATCTGCCGTGTCGCACCACCGGCCGAGAATCCTCTCGAAACAGTCCAATTAGTCGCTCCCCATTCGCATTATCCGAAAGAAACAGCCACTTCGATGCTGGCAATGCCTTCGACGCCGTTCTTCTCGCACCCTAGTCTCTTTTCGTCTGTCGCAGCACAGTCTTATTCCACTGCTGGCCTTTCATCGAATTACATATGTATGTAGTTGAAATTCAAAGAGTTAACGAATGTAGTAATCCACACTGATTAATGCACGGAGATGGCTTCTTTTCTTCTCTCTTCCTAATCCTAGAAAAATAGAGGAAAAATGCAACGGCCAGACAAGGGCTAGACTTGTCATTTTTCTAAGTTTTCTATACCTCGCGAAATAGAGAGAGGGAGAAAGATAGGAATCGTGAGGTAATGGTTCGCTGGATACTTGGCGGTCGGATGCCTCGAGGAGGAGGAGGAGTATGGTAAACGTGGAGTTGGAAGTATAGCGCGCCTCTCGGTATTGCCTTTTCCTTTGTTGCCTTTCTCCGAATAATTCTGGATTCCAGGAAAAGCTGGTCGCCGTCCGGACCGCATCCTCGGATATTGCGATACTTCGCTTCTTCTCAAACTCTTCAGAGTTCTTACCATTTTTCATTTTTTACCATCAATTTTTTCAGTAGCAAAAATTACTCATGTTAATACAATCCGAATTGTGTTACCAACTTTTTTTAATCTGCATTAATATTTTAACGAATTCGTTCATCTTAAAATAGAAAAATGTTTCGTAATCGTAAATTAAGAATTAATTAGGAAGCTGATATTTGTCATTGAGAGACGGCGATGTCGTCCGATTTTGCGAAGAGCTATTTGACATTAGTAAAAGCCGAGGCTCTTGGTATACTTTTGGCTCGTCGACTCGAAATCAGCGCAAAAGAGCCCGGAAGAAGAGTAGGAGTGCGACTAGTTCCGGAATCTTTTTTTTTGCTCGTGGTAGTTTCCCGCATAGCCGCTTATTTAAGCGGCGTCTACTTCGAAGCTGGCTGCCGGCCGCTTATTTTTATCCGCGTGGCATGAAAGCAAGGGAAAAGAAGATAGTCGCGCGGCGACGGCGGCTCCTCCTCGCAATCCTCGCTCAAAGGCCCTTTTGATTAGAGTGGGAGCCATGCTTGATTTATCCTCCCTCTTCCTTCCCTCTCTTCTTTCTTCCTCGCTCTCTTTCTCTCTGTCTCATTCTCTTTGCGCCCGCCATTAGGCTGTATTCTTCTCTTTGGAATATCTTACTCGAGGAAGAAAAACACAGACGCCAAGGTGCCGCGGTCTCTGCCTATCGTTTTTCAAGGTCTGGCGTTATCAAAACGCAGACAGTACAACGAAGAACCTTATTAACATTATTAGATACCTTGCTGACTCTATTCACAAGAGTTTAATTCTCGACAAGCGTTTCGTCGAATTCCACAAATTTGATAAATTAGACATATAGTCTAATGGAAATGTTTATTGTGATTATCTCGAAAATGAATCTCACTGAGAAAAGTAAATAAATATCAGAAATCGAAATAAATAGGGATTCGTCCGGTACTTTTGAGTCAGCTCACAATGCAGCTGGTCGCCAACGATGCACCGGACAAAGGAAAAGCCCTGTGGCTTGTCAGCCTGACAGCTTCCTGCGGTTGGTGGTTCGCGACATGTTAACATACGTCTGTACATGCACACATGCAGGCAAATGTATATAGTATAAGAGTTATACATGTATGTATGGAGCTAAGATACGGTGAACCTCCATTGTCGAGGGAGTAACGAGCTATCAAATTCGTTGCTCCTTGCCACTGGCAGCCCACATGTGGCAGTACGCCCTTATCGTGTACGGCGCGATAACACCGAGGTGTAATGACCTGGCGGTAATGTGCTTGCGCGATTCTAATATCGCGACACTAGTTTCGCTTTGGCCTCTTGTACATTACTCAGGAGGAAGCGCGTGAGCAACGCAAACACAATATCATTCCTGTTCTACATAGCTATCAGAGTACATATAGATGACACTTCCATCTCGGTATCAAGGCTAACACCTACTTCGCGTGTCTCCTCGATTAACGCTTCCGATAGCTTATCTGATCGCTTAAAACACTTTTAATTCAGGCTCATTTAAATAAATGATTTTCTAAAATTATAAACCAATTTTATTTTTTATAGAAACTGTTTCCTCATTTATGAGAAACAAAATTGTGCCTGTAATAAAGGATTAATAAATTTGTGTTAGGATTAATTGGATGCTAATCAAGGAAGAATCGTGAAGAGTCCCATTGAAAGTAGAGGATCACGGGAACACCAAAGATGATCCGAATGCATGTTGCATGCTCGCAGCGATGCACCCATGATATTTATAGCCGGCCGCGAATACGCGAGGCACGAATAAATTACGACGATCTTCTTTTTCGTCCCAGAATTAACCGGATCAGTGGTGTATGCACGCATGTGGATGCGCTCGCATCCTGACCCGCTGATGCACTCGCTTCGCTCGGGTTCGTTCACTCTTTATAAATAGATTCTCACGAAATTCCGGCTTGCCTTCGGGCGTGGTTCTTCTTCTTCTCCTTCTTCTCCTTCTTTTTCTTCGCGTGGTGATCTACGAGGAAACTAGAGTGATTGGAATAGATAAGTGGATCTCGTGACGTATTACCGCGGCCACAGGCCATGCTGCGTCGATTTCGACGCGACGTTTTTGCGTCCCCTAACTTCCGGCAACTTTTCAATTAACTCGACGGACCACTGGCACTGTCACGGCTGCGGGAATCGCTTTCAGCATACTGTATCACGGACACTGTCAATGCGAGTCGATCGTTTAACCTGTTAACTGGGGAGGAGGACGAGTTGTGGAGTTCGTCAGGTGGGGACGAGATACGACGGCTAAATGAATCTTGTTCGGCTTTGACCGCGGATACGGACAGTGTCAATGTTGATAATTCTTCGCGATTCTTCCTATTTTTTTACCCTTTTCTTCTCATTTAATTATTTTCTCGTTTATACATAGGAATTGGTAATTAGACTACAGTTTTGACTTAAGGGTTGAAATATTTTGTGTAATTTAGTATTATTTTTCTTTACAGATTTTCGGAGCACGAGTACACGAGCCGCATCTAACATGCCGGTCCCTATTTAAGGTAAGCTACAGTCATCTCAATTCAGCTTTTCTTTCTCTTTTCTCTCTCCTCTCTTTGTCGTGCGTCGTAACTCCCATCTGCCATTGAATCTCATTAACACGTCGACTACCGCGGAGGTCATCGATGACCCGCACTCGCATTTAACCCTTTTAGTGTCGCGCAACGATGCCTCGTACTAGGCTACATTCTCAAAGTCACTTTTGAGTTTTATTGAGAATTATTTTCCTGGAATTGGTTCTAGGAAGATAATCTGTTTATCGATCATCGCGTTAATCGAATATCGTAAGCTTGACTCGCATCAATTATAATACATATGTACATCGCTCTCGTTACTGGTATCACTTTCACTGCGAATATTCATCCCTCTCCCTCTCGAATCGCAGTGACTCAACAGACGTTCTTTCGATCGTCATTGTTTATCGGATGCAGGTTTCCCGGGCGCGATTCAACTCGATTTCGTTCGCACGCCCGGGAGGAAAAGAAGAAGAAGAAAAAGAAAAAGAAGAAGTCGAAGGCATGCGAGAGGGAGAGCCGGTATAACGTAACACGAGTAGACGCATTGTGTTCGGTAACCTCGCGAAGGAAACACTTTGCATTCCACCGCGTTCCTGGATACATCTGCGGCGAACACGAGATAGAGAAAGAGAGAGAGAGGCGATCGATGGATCGCCACGGATGGCTACCGTAATTGTACGCCACCACCGGAAGCGAACAATTATCTCGTGTGCTCGACGTGAAATTGCCGCTGACAATATCCGCGTTTTTCCGGTCCGCTTTGTTTCTAGAAATGATCTCGAATTGTCGTCGTCTGTTTTAGTATACACTTTTCTTGGGGATAATTACGATCAAATTCCTTTAGCGGTTGTTCATATAATTTTTCTCCTAGAATTTTATACAATTTCAAATTCTTCCATTCAGCTTTTACAATTCTTCTTCTATTTTATGTTTCTAGTATCTATCGTGTATACATACTTCTTATTTTTTGGAGAATACTATCAATTAAAGACCCGGTCGCGAGGTTAATAACGCGGGGGGAAGTCGGAGGAAATCCGGGGGAGAATAAGAACCGTGGTGAAAGTAAATTCGACGTGATTCCGGCGTCAGAGGTGCTGGCCATTAAATTCGAGACGGGAGACCCTCGTTGCCTTTAAAGACGGTAGCTCGCTTTATTCGTCGATTGCCACTGTGAACAATTAAACGCTGCTTTCTCTCGTGGCCCAGTGGAATTCTTTTTCGAGAGGAACTTCTCGGTAATTGGGATACTCGCGCCTGTATGTATGTACACTTACGCTCTATGCGCGCTCTCCGCTCGCCACGATGAAAAAAAAGGTCGCTCTCTGAGTAGCTACGATGTTCCGGTAAAGAGGATTTAATCGCGCTTAACTTCTTTAGCCACTCACTGACACCTGCCTACTTTTTTCCTTCGTATTTCGAAGCCATAACAATGTCCTGAAAATAATATTAGCGTAAGTCCGTGATTTTCGAAATATTTATTGAAATATGATCTTCTGCGAGAATTTCTTCTTTTCCCAATTTCAAAGTAATCGAGGAAGAAATTAAAATCGCGTTTCTTGAGGCATTAAAAATTGTCCCTGAAGAAGCTGATTCCGGGTCGGCTCATAAGTCATCGTGAAAGTTTTGCGAGGCCCACGGCATCGCATTAACGTCTAGGTGGATAAGCATTAATTGGCGGCCGCCGAGGCATCGGGCCTTTTGTACGAGTAGAAACCATGCGGCACCGTGATATTGCATTTACGTGTACTTACGTACTCGGTGGAACGTCGATGGTGAGACGCCGATTTCTCAGTAAGGCTACTCGTGAAAAAGGAGAATAATCGTGCGGGAAAAGCGTGGGCTGACTGAAAGAGTTAACGACACAGTAATGAATAATACAACTTGGTTTTAATCTCCAAACTTTTTGCTACATCACTTAACGCACCACCTTCACCTTGATAGATGTATTTATACTGCAAGAGTAAAAGGAAAGAGGGAATTATCGTGTGGCAATACTTCCGGTATAGTATAACGTATTGGATTGCATGGTAATAAATCGATGAACTTTATGGAGATGTTTGTTGAAATTGGCGAAAGTATTAATTATAATCAAAGTTGGTTAAATCGTGAGCTAGAAATACAGGATTTTGAAGTGTAGTGCTCGTAGTTACCAGGAAGTATGTAGTACATACATATACATATGTATATGTACTCGTAATGCGCAGAAATGAACCAAGTGAATTATCTCAAACGACACAACGACTGGTTCCCAAACGGCGTCATTCCGAAAGTGAAGTCAGCCGCGTCAAGGCCGCGTGCTACAACAGTATGCCTCAGTCTTTACTCCCGGAATGTCAACCAATTAACAATTTCCCAGAATGAAGAAATGTTTCGCGATCACTGCTAATTAGACTCCAACTATTTTAACGAGACTACGAACTCGGCGCAATTCGACCAAGGGGATCAAACGTCGTTCAAAGAGGGCAAACTCCGATGTCGATTTCATGTCGTTTCTCGCGTGTGACTAACGTTCCTACGAATTTCTTTGAAATGCATTCGTTGAATTCGGATGCAGATTGAGGTCCTCGTATAATTCACGCTCCGGATGTATCGAGTTCATTAAAGAATCTCCTTCATTACGGAACTCAAGTACGAACGGAGTTTCAACTCGGTGACCGTTTGACCCAGCGAAATCCGCCCACCTAACGAACTCCCGGGAAAAACTTGGCGCAACTCCCACTCTAACTCTCTAGGGGTACATAGCAGCTGTTTCTCTATTCATTCGCTTATTTTCGAATTCCGAGTCGATACCGAGTGCCACAGAGAATTCGTTAATACACAGAGTTTCATGTCCCAATTAAAATTTGGATCAATAATTTACCGCGAACGATTCACTAAAAATATTGACGGTATCGAGAATTATTCTGTTAATGCGATTCGAACGAGAAGAACGATCTCGAAAGTTTAATGACAACCTATCGAAGTGGAAGTCTCGGGAACTTGTGCAACACCCTCGCGGAGTTTTGACGAAGGCGGATATAGGTGCGAGGAGAGATTAACGAGAACCGGCAGCGTTAATTCCGCGGTGTAACCTTGCCAGCGGTGATGCTGAGAGCAGAGAGCGAGATACTAACGCGTTGGAGGGAGTTCGAGATAGCTGGAAGGGTAGATAGAGGAGGAAGAAGAAGAAGAAGAAGGGAAAGGAAGGGAAGAAGGAAGGTGGTAAATGGGCATGTGTGGCGGGGGTGGTGGGTACGCGTCGTCGACGAGCTCACGTCAGCTGTGCGAAGGTCAGGGTCGTCCGGCAACCGAGGGTGCAATCGATGCCACGATACCCTGTCGCTGTTCTCTCCGTGTTACCACCGACTTCTCCCTTCTCCTTCCCTCGTTTCTTCGGCCCCATCCGCCCTTCTCCCCTGGCCCTCAATTTCTCTGCACCCTCCAGCATCCCCTCCTGCATCCCTCGCGAGCGCGATGCAGTTACCATGGAGACCACATCCTGACCCATTGCCAGAGCCTGTCGACACTCCGCGAGAACCGAGAGAGCCTCGGGAGAGAGCAGTGGGACTCCAGTCGAGCGAACTTGCACTCGAGACACGGTGACGACTTACTTCATGCATCGAAGAGACTCGAATTGCCTTTTGACTTGCCATCGACTTGCCAGTCGAGGGAAGACGTGTCTGCGAAGCGTGAGATAAAAGACTGAAGAGAACGACGAGAAGAAGAGGCTCCAGTTACTTCCAGAAAGAGAGAGAAGAAGAAGAGTAGACGGTTTCCTCGAGCAGCAGATTCAAGGGCCACCGAAGAAAATTGCCTTCCTGCGATTTCACCCTCGAGACCCTTTCCACTGGAGCTCGTCGCAGCGATGCAGCAACCCTCGAACATCATCAGCAGCAGCAGCAGTGATCGTTCGATTGATGAATGCGCTCGATACAAGCTTGGCTTGGTGTCGTAACGCGAGTAGTTGTACTTCGCCGCTGTGAGATCGCCGTGGATCTGCCTCGACCGGATTCCCCCCGCGTGTTCTTTGCTACTCGAAGCCTGTGTTTACGGTTCGTCGTCGGCTCGGGCTTCGCAGAAGCGTTTAATTAAGAGAGAAAAAGAGGGTGGGAAGGGGGGAGAGGGATGGGTAGAGATGGTCGCGACGACAAGGTGGTCTCGAGGTAGACAAGCGCGATAAGGACAAGGTAAAGTGAAAGAGAAGGAGGAGAGAGAGAGAGAGAGAAACAGAGAGAAAGGTACCCTGAAGGAGATAGCGAGAAAAGGAGACGACTAGTGGGAATTGTGCAAGGTCACCGCGAGCGGAGACTAAGGTCAGCTGGTACAGATCGATATCCCCGAATCGTCTGACAGTACTCGGCACGTACCATTCCCAACTACCCCCACCCACCCCGTGGTACACTCTTCCCTTGGCACTCGTGATTGTCGTGCGTCCGCGAACAGAGAGAGAGAGAGAGAGATAGAGAGAAATAAAGAGATGGATGGCTGGAAGAGCTGGAAAAGTGCAGAGAACTCGTTTCTGGCAACATGGTACCAACGCGTCAGAGAATCTTATGTTGCGACCTGGTTCCTCGGGGTGTTTCAGACCAGTGGAATGTCTGCGAGCACCGCGACAGGGGCCGGTAGTGCAGGCGCAGGAGGAGGAAGCGGTGGCACAGGTGGTGGTGGCGTCGGAGGTGCCCTCACTTTGATGGGCTGTGTCAGGGAAGCTTCACCCCCACCGCAAAACCATCATCAGCATCATCATCATCAACATCACTACCAACAGCAACCGCAACCGCATCACCGCACGCTTGGACTTGGCGAATTCTCCGCGCAAAACAGCGTTGATCAGCTGCCAAAAGGTCAGTAGTAATGTGCATTTTTCTTTGACGAATCACACAAAGAATGTTAGTCGATAAATAATCTCTTTTCGTGATTATCAAATTTGATTCATTTCTACATATGTATTTGGAAATTGAACTAACAATAAGAAATTATATTAAATTTGCTTGTTACCATTAAACGTTCTTATGTGATTTGAGAAGTCGAGAGAATGATTATGAAACCATGCAGGAAGCTCGGGGAATTATTCAAATGGAACCTAGATACACGAGGGCAACCTGTTAGAGAGAAAGTCCGACAAATCCGCAACTGAATAAGAAGCTGCAAAAGCGTAAGGGGACAGTAAGCTTTCCCTGTACGTTCCCGGTGACACTATGTGTAGTTCGGGCTCTTTTCACTAGCGTAGCTATTGATTAGCTTCGGATTGAACTTCCATCTAATCCGTAGTGAAGCCCGGCCTATTGTAATCGGACACTCGGGGCTCGAACCATTATCCATGGAGAAGAATGTTGCAAAGGACTTGTCCGATATCGATCTGCTGCGCGATGCGCTTCCCACAATGTGTAGCTGAAGAATGCAAATCTCGAGTGCCTCGAGGCGCGGTCTAGACGCCGCGTCGCAATGTAATGGGAAAGCGATTCAATATTCTTGATTCTATTTTGAATATTTCCACGACGCGACTATAACGCATATTATTCCATCCAATTTTACAATCCGATTCCAACGAATATCTATCAATTTTTCAAGACCTTTCTGACTTCTGGAGTTTCAATCTCCAAAACGCTGATCAATTTTTCGCAATTTTTATTCCAAGTGTCCAATTATTTTCAACATTGTAACATTGCCTCTCGAGCGATGTATTTCGTAGACAAATATGCAATAAGTACAAGGAGTGATTTGGTGATTAATCGATGATAATGGATAGGGGATAATCGGTGGTAAAACGAATGAGGCTGAAGGATTCGAGTCGACGATTAGGGCGAAAGCTTTTCGCTTGGATATCACAGGCTCGCGTGCGCAATTAAGCCGCAGATATGATAGGCATCGCAATAACGAGTTATTAAAGAGTAATCCGGCGAAGTGGCCGGGTGTACTTATTGTCGTCGCGGGAACGTGACTTCGTTGCGATTACTCGTCGCACGGCATATTGCATTTCCACGAGGGACCAACGACCTCTTTATTTTCATTACTTCGTCGGTGAGAAAGAGCGAGAGAGAGAGATAGATTATGCGACCACCACGAGTCAGATTAACTCTTCGCGAATTAATTTCTCTATCAACTCGGTCATTGGTAATGCCCTCCGGATTGCATTTCTCGAGATACGTCCGGATTTGACTCTGGAGAAATTCTGAAGCAGGCCTCTCGAGTTGTCCTATTTCGAGTTAATCTCGACGCTCTCTATCCGCTCAGTTTCCCGCACTTTATGCCGTCACTTATTAACATCCAACACTATAATACCATTTTTATTGTTATTTAGAACTCATTTTCAATTAAACGATAGCTCTCAGCGGATCAATTATGTAAATTCTACCAGTGACTCAAAACGAAATATTTAATATTTTATTCGCAAGGATTTACTCCTAGTATAACTCGAAATATTCAAGTAGCTTGACTAGCTTCATGTCTTCCGTTTATAAAATTTATTTCCCAACCATGCGTATTTTATATTGACCTGATTCCCAAAAATTTCAGCGGAAGGTAATGCGATGGAGGAAATTATTTCTGCGAATAAATATGAAATAATGTTATAAATTATAATACGGGATTGATTATTATTTCCGGGAACGCAATAACTTCGGATATTTATATTAAAATGAAGCAATTCCTCGTGAAAAAATACTGTTTTTATTTCCTCGCAGGACTAAGGAGGATTTCTTTTTACGCTCGACGAAATTCCGCGGCATGCTAAGCGTGCTGATGCGTGAAAAGCATACTCGAATGGGCGCGCGCGGTAGAACGTAAGAGTGTCAAGTACACGAGGGTAAAGATCGGCCGCAATACCGCATCGATTTTCATTGAACAGCTCTTTACCCATCTCTCGCTTCCCATGCTCCCGTTTCCTGGTCCCTCCAGCGAACCGCGAAAATGAAAATCCATCAAGCAGAAATAGACGCGACCTTTATCGCGAACAACTCCCCCCCCCCCCCCCCCGGCGATTGCATCGTTCTCTTCGCTCTCGAGAGTAGAAATCAATTCTGCATTGATTAATCTTTTCCACTTTAATCTTCTTTTTTCCCCCTTTATAATCCACTCGTTAAGTTACAGGTAATTCTAAATATGCATGCATCATTTTTTTAAAGCCTCAGATTATTAATAATTAATAGGAAATTCTATCTCGTTCGGGGGAAGAACAAGACGCTGATAATTAATCGCGCGGAGATAGATCACGAATGTCGACTAATCGATTGGGATTTATCGTTCTAGACAACAGGGAAAAAATTCCTTTCGCGATATTAGATAAACTGTTACAAAAGCGAAGACAAACGCGGAAGAAAAGTGTGTGAGTTGTAGGATGAAAGAGAGATTCCCCGGTTGTCAACGTTACACTATAGCAGATAGAGTTATCGAACATTGACTAATCTTATCGAGACTGCTCCTATTCACTTATCGGGTCGAACTTCTGCCAGTGCAGTACCACAAGCGGAACTCGCGAACTCTCAGGGCAAACATTGCATCCGGATGCTGTCGTTCTGGGACACAGAAGCTCTTCTCGGTAACGATCTCTTAATTATCAAACTAGTTGATTTTACGTCATAATAATTATGAGGAACTCGGAATAATTCTGAAAAATTGGTCCGCAATTAATTTCTTACTAGTTCTTTAACAAATACGAATTTTATTCTCAGGAAAAAATTTTTGTGTGAAATTCAATGAAAATGTCGAGTCGAATTAGGCTATATAAGAAAAAAGGAGGAAGAATTCGAAGAATGGGAGTGCAAAGGTGTTAGACTGTAAAGTGGAGGTTTTACTTTTTCACTTTCGTTTTCAATGGTTTTCGGCGCTCACCCTGCTCTTGGTTCTCGAGGAGAGGAAGAGAATCGTTCTTTATCGTTGCACCCTATTTCGTAGTGCGATTACGCGTTCCCTTTCGCGTCGAGTTTGAGAGCTGTGACACTTTGGGTGGTGCAAGTTGCACCCTCCTTCGGATTTCACCCTGATTCCTTTCTCTCGATACGCCGCAATTAAAAGGCATCCGTGCGTTAACGAGTGCCGCTGCGACGCATTATTTGCTTATCCTACCAACTCCCTTCTCCCTCTGTCGCTCTCTCTCTTTCTCTCTCTCCACTTCACTATTCTCCTCTTCTCCACGATAATGTCGCATTGTTTTACTCCCTCGAACCAGAAGCGCGCTTCAATACCTGTTTCTCCGCATTTTTCGCTTTGTCTTCACGCGACAATCGGACCTCGGCTATTTTCCCTCCGGTTCCCGACTCTGTACATTCTTTCTACCGGTAGAAAGAGCGAACTGGACTCGGAATTGGTGCGGTGTCACCTCACCGGAAAATTAAATCTCTCGGTCGACTGCCGCGAGTCATTATTCTCGACCAACGAATCTCACAGCCCTTTTTCGATGGCTTTTTTCAGAAGCTAGTAGTGATTTGTAACGATCTTCGATTTTCGATAAATCTCTTTTAATCAATTTTAAAGTGGGATTAAAGTCACAAGAATTAGAAGATAAACTCACTTTTGAAACTTTATTGATTTTTAGTGTTTCTACTGTGTATTTCATCGAATATCGTATTAGTTACGGTTAGTGGGCCTTGCGATGATCGCGGAGGTCATCGAGAATTGGGCCATTGAGAGAACGGAGTTGGCTGACACGTGACGCATCGAGGCGACTGTAAATAAGAACTGTAAATGGAACCCCTCCCATTTTCGGCAAAATCGCCTTCGACTCGATCGTCAAACACGATCTCTTTTCCTCCTCTCCCTTTCTCTCTTTACTCGACCTCTGTTTGAGGAGCAAATTGCACGAGTGCCCTTGCCAATTATCTTTCGTTTATCTTTCGGCCGGCTTGCTGGGACGAAAATTCCTTCGCGCGGAAGACCGCTCGATTATATTTGTCCCACTCGCTCACTCGACGACTATTTACGCTCTTGTCAGAACCGTACTACCGTCCGATGTATGTCTGTATGTATTCGGGCCGAACGAACGGACCGATCGAATCGCAACCGAGCTCAGGGCCTTTCATCCTCATCCATAAATCCCGATTCAAGCGCTTCCGAAAACCTGGGGAGACCTTCGTAAATAGGGATCAGTCAAAAAACCCTCAGCTCGCTCTCTCTCTCGTCGCACCCTGCCCTCCACTTGACAGACAAAAGCGCGAGACACGCATTCAATCCCTCGAAACCAAGTGCCAGGCCTCGTTTCAAACGCTCGACATCGGCCAAGTCGAATTTAGCAAGTATTCGCGAACTGGATGGATCAAACGCTTTTATGATACTCCAACATATGTGGAAACATTTTAATTTAATTTTAGTACAGACGTCAATTTTAATTTATTCGAATTCTGGAATTCTGGAATTTACAGAACCGAAGAAGCGTCGTTTCCACCCACTCCGTGGTCTGCGGAAGATTTTTCGCCGCAAGAGTCGAGGAGCCGCTGATGGGCGACTTGCTTCCAGCGAAAATGCACGGGAGAATGAATTACCAAGAGTACCACGACAGGACATCACTGATAGACATCCCGCGGGTCGTCCGGAAGAAGCTCGCAGCAGAAGTGCTAGTGAGCTACTCACAGACTCCTGCGACCGAGAAGCGTAAGTGTCTCTTTTTTCCGAATTTCTCATTGAACCAGCTTCCCTCTAACAACTATTACCCTAATCTACTCTTTAACTAATCAATACTTTGCAATCGACAATTTCCATCGTTAGACGTCGTAACGATAGCGATGTATCTACATACACTGTCGAAGAATGTCAAGTCTACAGGTCGTCTGTTGTCCTTTCAGAAACGTGCGCTCGTCGAAGCGATATCGATTGGCACCGATCAACGGGTCGCGCAAATCGTTCAAACAGTAAATATCGCCGATCGATCATCAGAGAACAATGCCTTACCCACTATTTATTATTGCTTCAATGCTGTATCGAGATTATCATACGAAGCCATCGCTCTATAACATAATTGCACGCAGCTTGCTGCATCTTCTAGAAAAAGCTTTCCTAAAGACGCTATTTCCAATAAAGCTAAATTGCAAACGCGTATTATTTTCTTTTCAACAAATTAACGCAAATACACTCGATTGTATTACACAACTTTTTAGCTGGCTAATGAAATTCTTCGATGACTATTGAACCATTTGTTTACCAATTCGATTCAGAAATTCGATTATTTCATTCAGAAGGAAATTGGAGCGAACGAAGGTATCAGTCGCGATCGCGTTCCACTCGGTAGAATTGCGCAATCGATGTGTACACTTGGCCATCAGTCGCAAAGCGTGCGGCTTGCCATCGTTTAAGTCCAATGTCAACATCCTTGACCGCGTTTTCCAGCGATTAGTCGCCTCGGGCAAACTTGGCGGATTTGCAGATTTGCAGATTTGCAGATTCGCTGAGGAGTCGGTGAAGCAGTAGGCTGTTTTGTATGCGTGTTAAATTAATCGACCAACCATCGGATAAACCCAGAGAGTAATGTATGCAATTCCTAGGTCCCCTAAGTGCACGCATTTCTCGGTCAGAAATGGCAAACTTGAAGATAATCCGCTTACCGCTAATCTTCCCGAGTTAAACTACGACTGTAATTAAGCGAGTAATTGCCAGTTGCCAGGTTCCCAAATTCGCGGGTAAAGGTCATGGAAGGTCGTAATTCTTTTCCGATTGATACTCAAGTGACATTTACTCGAATCATCTGTCGAATTTATGGTCTTTTATATTAATTATGATATTGTTTATAATACGACACGAGATTCCATCGACCTTTCTCGTTAGAAAATACTAGCTATTTATGTTGTTGAAAGCGAAAGAGTCCTAGATTTGGTGGCTGTGATTTTCCGAGGGATCTTCAAGGAGAGTGAATGAAGAAAAATTCGACTCTTTTTTCAGGGTGTACCTTAGGAGAGGCAGAGGCGAAGAGTCATTTGCGAAGCTACGAGGAGGAGCTGGGAAATTATCGGTGTCCCATGACAGCGTTTTTCCTGGCGAGGTTCCTCACACTCGACCGCTATCTTCCTTGGCCAGCCTAGCTACCCTCGAGGTCAGTACTACTTTTTATTGTACATATTGTATACTTTTATTACTTTCTACACTCCGTGTTGCGGCGATCTCCGACTTTCCTCGGCGGATGGATTCGACGAACTCTCTATCTCGAGCATCTCCCTGCTCGCGTTTCACTTTTAATAATAGTTTGGAAAATGACGGGGTGGAAAATTACACAGTTTCTGCGCTAAGAGTTCTTGTTGCTTTTCTGGGTGGACTGTACCGATCGAATTATCAGTCCTTTGCGTTGCTTGGTACTCGCGTGAATCATCTAATTGCCAGAGCCGAGCTTAGAATAGCTCTGTTCCACTTTAGACGCTCGAATTAAATACAAGACGTAGCCTCGAAATCCTCGCTATATCAAATTATGGAGATTATTAAAAAAAAAATATTTTCTTCCGGAATCTCAATGGAATAATATCTTGATTTCTAAGCTTGGGAAAATAATGAATAAAGTTACTGTTTTCATGTTTCTTGTCATCGGTGGCTCGATAGAAAGGCAAATTTAGTTTCGAGTGGAATCTAACTGGAGATCGTTCCTGTTCCAACCCTTGATTCACGGTGATTGATGTAATTCGCGTGACTCGAGTGGTGAACGGTAAACAGAATCGTAAAAGCTGCGTTGTTCTCGTTATCCAATAGACATAATGCCGGTGATGGCATTCTAAGCACGCCCGGTTCGAGTTAAAGCGGTTACGCATCTTCAGGATCGTCTCGTGACCCGTCTTCTAATTTTCCCAATGGACACTCTCACCAGTGTCACCGTTTACTCAATTCCCATTAACCCTTTCGCTACCTTGTATATATTTGTCTCCGGAGATGCCACCAGTCAATTGACTGTTTAAGTTATATATTTTATAATCTATTTTATTTTTAATTATCTACAATTGAAAAATAATCTGTTTAAAGAGTGAAAATGAAAAAACCAAATAAAAATAAATGAAAATAAATGTAGAATCTGGGATCGAGTACCGCATAGTTAAGTAAACAAGTGGCCGATTGTCGTGAGCGGTTCGTGGCAACATGCAAGGTACCGTTATTCGCGTGGCACGCGGACGGCAGGACTCGCGAGGAGAGAGAGAGAGAGAGAAAGAGAGAGAGAGCACGCGGAGGATAATGACAAAGTGAACGTGATCGAAATCATTGAAAATTGCTTGGGTCTCAGGATAATTCAGTTTATCCTCGCATGACATCTTTGAGGAAAGAACACATAGGAACGCATTGGAAACGGTTCGGCGACCAGCCGGTTGCGTACACACAGGTTCTTCATACAGCAATGTTCATTTTCAGGCTCTTGACAGGTGATTTACGAGCTGTCAAGCTTCGTGTCGTTAACACCAGAAATACTACCAGAGCCAAAGTGACTTGTTTCTTGTTTCTTTGTTCGAATGATTCATCGATTAACTTATCCATTACTCTCGATTACCAATTGCATCACTCGGTTAATTAATCAACTATCTTATTGATTAATTTCCTCACTTTTATTTCACATAGTTACAGAACTTGTAATTTTCTCATAATTGAAGCTTCTTGAATTGTTGAAATAATTGTAATAGACTGAGAATACATAAACGGTTCGTTGGCAGCACTGAAAATTCGTTCTGCCGAGGAAAAGATGCGCGCACGGTACTCGGATGCGTTCCGTCCTAATACCCGAGGAAAGTCACGCTTTTCGCAGTCTCGCAGGAAAGAGACTCGCGTCAGCGAACGGGTGTAGTATACCCGTAGTGTATATGCGAGCGAGTGTGACACACGTAGAAGCGTAAAAGCAGGGTGTGATCGTTCCTTTGTCTTTTGTTTTCTAGCGGCGGCAAGCAAGGAAGAGCACCGAGATCGAGCACAAGGAATACAATCAGCATGTGGCACAAAGGCACAGGATATCTCTTCGGGTAAATCTTGACAAATTTTTCTTCTTCATCTTCTTTTCTGTCGTCTACCGTCTTGTCACGGCTGCCACCGTGCTAGAAAGCGTCCATAATTGCCACTTGCCTCCGTCGATTACCCTAATTTTCGACTCGCTACTTTCCCATCGATTCCCTCGCACCGAGATAGCGTCGCATCGTGCAAAGTGCCCGCTCTGCTTCCATTATCGATGAGACCTCCTTCTTTGCCGCGAATTTTCCACCGGCTAATGCTAATCCAGTTTTCGAAGAGAAAATCGACTCAACTCTCTGTTTGAAAACTAGTCATTTTTCATTAAGAAGTAAAGTTCGTGAGAATATAGTGAAAATGTAGGATTAAACGTTTGGTTTGTTATTCTTTGAAGCCATTGTCAAGCGGTTTGCAAAGTTCTGTTAATTGGAATGTATGTCGACGATATTTAAGGGTCTGGAATTTGAATGGCGGAACACTCGGAATCAGGGATTCAGAAAGAGTACAGTTTATAGAAAGGATAATTGCTCGTAACACTGTAGATAATTAGTGACCGTGCGCGCGATTCGTTTGCAGGTGCTCGAGCAAATAAAGACGGTCATAGAGAACCGGAACCAGCTGGCCCCGGCGACCTCGCCGGATAGCACGAGTGCCGCGCATGTAAGTACTTGCACACCCTACTCTTAATTGCACCACTGTTTTCACCCCGCGAAAGAAAAAAAAAACACAGTTTACCATCGTTTCCACCCTATTAAACCCTTTCTCATTTTCCGCGCCAGTTTTCTATCTCTCTTCCTCCCACAATTCAACTTTTTCCCCTCAAGATTTTTCTTATTTACTTCCATCGGAATTCCGGGTAAAATTGCTTCTCTCCTGAATTGATACAGCAGAAGCTTCATTATCTCAGTTCGATAAAAAAAAACCAAATCGTTCGAATCAATATTTTCAAATAATAGAAGTGTTATTTTTACGCAAATTAAAATTATTTCTTTCCCTTCAAAAGCTCAGTTTATTTAATTAATGTTCGTTTTCGCGAATTTGAGTTTTTACTGTAATACTACCAACAAAGAGAAAAACTTTTCTTATTCCCAAATGGCCGGGTCGTCGGCCTAAAGAAAACGCGACCCAGAATCCGAGGATCATTTCCCCGATGCAGGCATTGTGCAATTTTTTTTCTCCCCCAAAGTTTTTTTCGAAACTCTTTACCTCCACCTCTGCTTGATGAAAACGCGAGCGCGCGTGTATGATGAAAAGAGTGGAAGAAGAAAAAAAGAAAAGAGCGAGGTAAAATAATTGAGGAACAAGCTTTGATGGCAGCACCGTATTGAGACTGATGTCACGCTTCGTTTTAACATTTGTGAGCCATGCGGCTCGTTATCAGTAGGAAACCACTGAGCCGCGATATAGCACGTCGATCGCAGTCATTCTCGCCAGTTTCATCGTTGAAGTTTGTCGATATGCAACTCGTTGCAATTGTTGTACATTTAAAATGCGCGTGAACTATCAGTCCAGTTTTTCGTGAGTTTCTCCCGATAACGCAACATGTCTGAGAATTTTGAACGCGAGGATTCAAACGCTGGACCTTTAAATAGGATTTTGAGGAAAGTGCAGATTCTCAATTCGCTCGTAGCGCGGCTGCGAAAATTACGAACCAGGGTAAGAAAAGTTATTTACATATATATCTGCGAGAAAACTTTCCTGTGAAAAATGATCATCGCGCATACGATAACTCGTTATTAACAACTTTCGTCTGGTTGCATCACTCGTGCTCGTATTCCAACGATGCTACTTATGTTAGTTTATAATCGCAGGAAGATCGCTCGCATCTGGTGCGCTGTCCTTCTCCCACGTATGTACACGTATAGATGTGTGTACTTACTTGCGCGCGCTCGACTTGTAATCTGTTGACTCAGGAAGGCAGGCGGAGTGACTCGTCACGCGGGAATCTTTTACGACTATACACCGAGGAAATGTTATTTTATATTGAAATAGAAACTTGTAAAATAAGTTGTTTCCCTTAATTTAAAGATGAAAATAGAAGATTAACAAGTTTTGGAATTTAAAGAAAAATTCAAATAAATATTCTTTTATTGTATTATAATATCACTGATTTATTTCACATTTGTTACAGAACCGCTTCATCGGTTTTGAGAAGACGGAGAGGAGCTCCGAGGAGATTCAGCCGAAGGTGAGTCAAACATATACATATGTATTTCTAATGGAACTCTATGGAGCACACCATTCGCCCCGTAGCATAATTCCGGATGTAACAGGGGAACCTCATAAATCAGAGTATCAGCAAGCGAATTTCTGCGGGCAACAGGTGGCGAATGGTGACCGATAGGGGTCCGTTAATTTTTCCTGTCTATCCTTCTCACTTGTTTCTCCTTCCCTCTGACAATACCATGATTCTCTATGTGCCCCATACTCTTGTACCCATGTGCATAATACCCCAGCGAAAGGTTGCCAACGAGCCGTGTAAAAGGCCTTATCGATTGCTCCTGCGGTGACTCGCAATTTCCCCGGATACAATTCCGGAGTCAGAACAATGTCTCATCGATCCGAAAGTATGTATTCTACAGCGTACGAGCGAGCGGTGCATCGCTAAGGCTCTCCTCGACAAAACATTGACTCTGGGATAAAGATAGCAGAGAGTCTCATTCCGTAAGAGTGAATGAAAACTGACGAGAATCGTTTGACCCTTTTAGTTCTGATCAACCACTTTTATATCCTTAAGAAGAGAAACAGGATTATATACTTTGCAATATGAAGATACAATACAGTTATTCTACATATGCATATGTATACAGACATAGAATCATAATAACTTCTTGAAACTTATTTTCCACCTGGCTACCTCGCGGCGAAGATTTTCCCGTAAGGAATTTTGTAAAATGAACAAATTAGAATCGAAGAACTGCAAATAAATATATTGCAATTATTTTCTGGGTGAAAGATGGAATATCGAGTGCAATGAAGAGTAAGGAATATTAGCGCGGATATATATAGTCTCGTTGGCTCGTTTCCACTATTAGTTAGTTCCATTATTTCCGGCTGCGCCAGTCGACAATCGACGGTGTATGCCAATTCCGTTCGCCGCAGGCTGGTTAGCAGCAGGAACGTAGGACAACGGTGAAAAGGCCGGTAGCTCTGTAAAGACCGAATCAGGCATTCTCTCGAGAAAAATACGATGGCTGCATGCGAGCGTCGTCTCATTCACTGTATCGTCCTCTTTTCCCTTTTTGCCTCGTGGCCTGTTGCTCTGCAGTTCCACCGAGGATCGGCACACAAATAAACTTCCCGTTGAATCACGAATACTCGCATAAAAGATCCGAGCTCTACCTCCTCTACATTAACCTTGCGAAGAGTCGACCAACCCACGAACATACCTGCTCGTATGTGCTAAAAGCACATTTCTCCAAATGTGTCTTGCGTCCATAAAACAACCAGAATTACAATTACAATTAAGTTGCAAAAATGCAATTTAGCATCGAAGCTGAAGATTCTCAAAGGATCAAAGAAATCTTCTTCAAAAATGTGATTTTACGAATTTTAACTGTCGGATTCGACGGTGCATGTTTAAATCGCGAGAGTCTTGAGGAAGATGCTATCGAGCTCTACGAACTGGCAGTACGTACAACGCGGTACTGTAGGAGGTTGTTTATCCTACTTGTTACGCTCCGGCTGCGTAAGATTGATCCACGCTTCCTAGATCCTCCGGATTCGAAGAGTGTATGCGCCGCGAGCAGTAGAGTGAAGAACACTAGTGGGTAACAGGAAATGGACGAAAAGATTAGCCGAGCTACTTGATGATGTCAAGAGAGAAGAAACAGTCGAACGAGGAGAATTCGAAGGTGTCGAGAAGAAAGGAGGAAAGTTGTAAAGGTTCGCGGCGCAAATCCCTGCGGAACAGTGTGTTAAGAATGACGTACAGTCGAGGGGTCCCGTTAGTTGACCCTGGGTCTGCTTAGGGCGAACCGAGGGCGATCAAGGGTCGTTGAATGTTTCGAGGGAATCGCTTTATACCCTCTCGAGAGATCATGAACCTCCTGGTAACCTCTGCCATACGCTTTTCAACCGTAATGCTTCGGATCTTCACTTTTAAACCCGTTAAAAAATGGCACAAATAGTTAATCGATAAAGAATCCTTATTACTGAATTATTCTCAAATTAATCGATCTAAATATTAAATAAGAATTACGTCGGAGCTTCTTTTTCTATTTTATTTTATCCCGAATAATTCTATTCGAATTTACGAGATTGAAATGCACTCGATATTTTAGTGAGTCCTTCAGAAAATAGATCACTAGTAGTATTGACTTATTATTGTTATTTTTTTAAAATAAGGTTGAAACTATTCGAACCACGATCGGATCAATGAGAGCGCTTTCTTTCAGCGCGACAATGACTGGTTGAGTAGAATGATCCATCGTACCGCCAGACAAAGGCGCGTCGAGTGAATGGAGCGCTGCCCGTGGCACGCTCTGGTAAAACACGGCGAAACAAGTTGTTCAAAGCGTGCAAGGTGTATCCTCTAATGTGAACCATGGGCATTCGCGGCGCGCTGGCTTTCAGTAGATACGGTCGGTAAAGGGTGCAGTGAATGTAGCCAGTAGATATCCAGACAGTGCTGCTGAAACGCGGCTACGAGTGAGCGGCAATGGGTAGTGTCGGTAAACCGAGTAGGATGATAGGTTTCAACTAGCAAAGTATACTGTAGATACGTAGAGTACGTGGCAATCATCAGCCACTGATATTGTGCTAAAATGACTTGAGAATATTTTTCAAAAATTTCTCTATTTCTTTAGATGATCATTTGTTAAATCTGAAACTCAATAAGACATTAAATATTCAATCGATTATTTCAATGAATCGATGAATTTGGAAAGTTTGGATAATTTTATTTTTTAGTAGTAAAAATAATACTTTGGATGAATTTGGCGATTGTCTTAATTTTATTTGATTAATCTGGGGAAGTTGGTGTATCGAATTATTTCAATTTTTTTAATTAGTAGGAAAAATATTGAATTCAAAAGAATTTTGCGAGTAAAGTCCAGGTCAGAAGCTTTTACAGTATGCTGCCACCCACAAATCCTTGCCTTTCTTTAGATATTACGTAAAGAGATTATAATGTCGAGACCAAATGGCCGAGTCCGTTCAACCGAGAAGACACTTGTGCAACTAGAAAACGGTCAGATTTGCTCGTTTTCTTACCGCATTATTTCCTTAGTTTGCAGTAGTATCGAATTCTTTTTTTTCCCCACTGACAAACTGCATTATTTCTACGACTAGTGTCAACGGTTTAGGATTAGAGTCAGTTCTTTGCGATGCAGTCCACGAGACCTCGCCAAGAGGATTCTAGCGTCCGACAATTAGGGTCCTTTCACTGCTCGCATCAGGTCAGGTTGTTGATCCTTGCCAGGATTTCTGCTACATTGTATCGAGCGAACTAGACTAACTAGACTGGATGCCTCGGATGTCGCGATTTATTCAGCGATAAATTATAGTAATTTAATTTCCTTTATTTTTATTATAAGCACTTAACTATGAAATTAAATTAACACATATTATGCAGTCGGAGAAAGACACGTGAGTAAAACTGGAGAATTGATTAGATTTGAGGAAGATAAGTATCTAAAGATAATCTCCGGTTCTCCAATCTTTATTTGGTGTTGACATTTGTGAGCAAAAGTGGCAGAGCGCAGCGAAGCTTGGCAGGGCCTTCTCGAGAGTAAGCCAGTTTGGTATTTGCGTGGCATTTGTCGTAGCGATTTGCTTTCGTCATAGAATCGCGGCAAGGCCGAGGAATCCTTAGAAATCCATAGCCGAAAGGACAATTCGAACAAATCGGCAAGGCGACTTATATCGTTCGCTTTGGATTACTTCGAACGGTCTATACACCGCTCAACCTCGAATCTAGATTTCGAGCTCCACGATTTCCAGCCATCGTCTTACGACAATAAGCTAATTACCAAACTCTTGCGTCACGCAGAAAAATATGTGCATCATTTTTCTACAAAATTCTATTGGGACTAAAATAAATTACATCGAAGTTAAAGTTAATTAAATCGAATGGAAGTAAATGAAATTATTATGGAAGGAAAGAGTTTGGATTAATTTATCGAAGGATTTATCTGACGAAATAAGCGAGTATTGCGCATCCGCGAAATGTTTGCACCAGACCGATGCGAAGGTTGGTTGAAAATCGTTGAAACAGAAGGAAAGGAGGCGATCGCAGGCCCAAGACCGTAACCAAGGTCCGTGACTCGTGACTCGAAGGATATATACACGCAATCGTGAGTAAAGTCCGTCGGTTTGTATGTCCGTGATTCTGTCGTGGCACCCCTCTTGCGACAGCATATTCCGAAATTCAAGGGAATTTCACTGGAACCGTGCGGTGTTACGGAACGATCTCGCGTGACATAACTAACTCGATTCGTGCTACACTCGCGTGCTATACGCTCGCGTCTTCCGGTCCGGTCACGGTGTCGAAAAGAAAAGTAATAATCGCACGGATGGCTGTTCCTTTCCTAATCGCGATTTATCTTCTCGGAATGAAGATTAGCCAGACGTCCGGTGCTACGTCAGATTCTATTATACTATATTCGATTGCGATCTGTAAAGTTTCACTATTCTCGATATCTATTCCTTTTATTTATCAGCCAAGCGAATAATTGCGCCGACTGAAATTGAGTCCCATTGCAAGTAGCTTCTGTTTACTCTCAATTACCTGCATTTCAACGATGTCATAACTGTCCTCCTGGTTATTATGCAAAATAGGAGAAATCTTGCGTAATAATTGCCGACGAAGTGTAGAAAGAATTTTTTACAGTTTCTATTTAATTTGTGTGTATTAAAAAAATTGGAGGATTTTTATTTGGAAATGTATGTGGAACACGTAGAGGATTATAATTGGAAAAATAGAATCTGTTGATATTTAAAGCTCAATTTATTTATTTTACAATTTAGTGAAAGATTGATGAATTTGAGAGAAAAGGAGGAACACGATGAGATTTTGTCTGATAGTAGTTGACGAAAGATTTATCAATCTGGCTAGACTCTCGAGAGTCTGCTTTACGGCAGACTAGCGTTGGAAATGCATTATTTCATGCAGCGGCGCGCAAACGTCGGCTTTGCCACCTTTTTCTCGAGTGTCGAAACATTTTGTCGGCAAGTTGAGTGAATGTCTAGGTACGAAGAGCAAGAGAGTGCGAGAGAGAAGAAGACGAGGAAGGGGAATAGAGCTTTCGTAGTGTTACTCGAGCGGACAGCTGGCAGCTAGGCAGACAGCAGCAGCAGCAGCAGCAATAGCAGTAACAGTGGCAGAGAAATGAATATAGCACCGTTAGTGCGACTCCTTTGATTCGATTCTTCATAGATCAATCTCCTTGATCACGGCACTTTTCGCCTCTTCTCTCGTCAAGCACCATTACTTTCTGCTAACGGCTACCGCACTACCATAACATCACTTGCCAGTGAATCTTCGTTCTAACCTACCTTCTTCTTAACCATTTTAAAAACTGATAAAAAAATATCGAAAATAATCAACACCACCAGTATAAATATCAATTTATAGTAATTAATTCGGTTTAACTGGAAACTCGTTGTCAGTTCTTTAGGCCAACTTTCTGGGTCGATTTCCTCGTAACTATAATCTAAGATTATTGACTAGTCGACGCCAATGAACTGGTGCTCGTCGTTCCAGAATGCTGCGTTCGCTCGACGGGATTCGATCTTGTCGTTCACTGACGTATAGATAGATACTGCGACGGGTATAGGTCATGCTGCGTTAACACGTTCCACAACGACTTAGTGTTCCATGACTCCGCGGTGTGGTATTGGTGATCGTGTTCCATATTTTCACCGTTCTCCTCGTCCCCGGTCTTTGCGATACTCGTTCACCAGGTAGCAGAAACTCGGTCTTCGACGCTTTGGGAGTTAATTAAAAAAAAGTGACTTTTTTCACAAGCTAATCACTCGACCACTTAGAAATGGTTTAAAATAGATTATAAATAGAATGAACATATAAAAATAGGTTAAATTCATAGAATATTCGTTTATATGAAAATATAGGGTTGAGATTGAAGAAAAAATGAACGAGGGTCACTGTTGACCCACGCGATAGACAATGGCTCGAGGGGGGAGAGCGTAAGGTACGTCCCTGCAAGGTGTGCTAGTCAGAGAGAGAGAGAGAGAGAGAGAGAAACTGGGGGGACTGCCACTACTACTGCCACTACTACTGCCTACACCGAAAGTCAGCCAGCCGAAGAGGAAGGATCGCGACTCGCCAGTACGCCGAGGCTTTTCCGCGCGCGACACGCACTTCTCTCTCCTCTCGGTAGCCGTCGATCAGTCGATCACCGGCGCGCCGTACCGCCACGAGATTCGCGGATCGATTTCCCAGTGGCATTCGCGGCAAAATACATACGTATCTCTCTAGCACTCCGAGGAAAGGCTTCCCTCCAGAGGCATTAGACCCGCGATATACTCGCGAGAGCGACGATCGATCGGCTTCCGTAAGCTCGCAGTGTTACTGTTACCAGTTGTAAGCGCGCTGCCACTCGACAAGTTCTTCTTCACTCAGTTTCACCAATCGAGAATCGTTCGGATCATCCTCGCTTCCAGATACATACTACGTTTTTGCACCACTGGCCAAGCTACAGGTTCGGAGTGTGATTATAGTGCTCGCAAGATCAAAGGATTCGAGTGTTGGAAGTCATCAGTTTCTATTTGTTTTTAGTCATTTATTGGTTTCATATTTATTCAGCTTTATTGGGGAATAGATTTGGTAAGAGATTTCGATATAGTAGTCGCTAAGTCTGTTGCGAGTAGATCAATCGGCCGATTAAAAGCTCCTATCGGTATGTTGGCATCAGGGGGTCCCATTTCTTGGTGGAATTAACTTTCGAACCTTTTGAGATAAGACAGTATTTCCTTGGTGAATGGCAAGAAAGTAGGTAATTTGCGTGGAGGGTGTGTCGTGGTATAAAACTCGGTGCACGTAGGTGTTCCCTAGCCACTGATCATATACCACGACTCTCCGCGAGTCTCTTGTACAGTAAGGCTCAAGCCGCTCGTTCGACTCTACTACCGTCGATCTCCAAAATGAAACACACGCTCGTAGTTAGTATCCTAAATGCTTCAACGAAAAAAGAATTTTAATAATGCAACTCCTAATAACAACATTTTATTAATTTCAATCTGCAACAGTAAAAGAGTATAAATATGTAAAACTATTAATCACGATACGTAAAATAATTCGATAAGGAAAATTAATGATGATGAATGATTAATGAACAAGCAAATATAGTAGTAGGATTAGAATAATGATACGTTGTTGTATTAATTAAGTAGGAGATCTTGAGTAAAAGGAAAAAGTTCATAAGACTGATTTCGAATGTAAAATTTCGATTTAGCGGTTTGATTATCGGGAATGTAGCAGTCTGTTACACAGATCCATCGGTGCTCTTCCTCTTCCTGTTCCCCCTTGCTTTTCCCTTTGGCTCGCTTCCGTTCCCCTCGAGTTCCCGCGACGTCAGGTCTCTTCGTTTTGTAGAATAAATCCAAGAGTAATCGCGGCCTGCATCTTCGCGTCCTGCTCGACTGGCCGCGAAATTTTCGCAGTCCCCTGATCCGCGCGACTATATCGATTTATCACGCGAAATCGCAGGGACCGATCGCGGAGAAATCGCGCGAATTTATCGCGCGACTCGACTCAAGGTGACACCATACCCGTTATCGCTCAAGTCCCATTGTGTTGCTCTGCTCGATTCGGCTGAAATTTTGATTTATCAATGATTGCGAACGTTAATCGCAATATTGCCAATTAATAATCAGTCGATAGCCAGATAAGTTGCAGACAATTTTCGTAGTGGTGGACCATCGAAAAAGTGGGTCGCCAGCGATTAATAATCGAAAGTCCGCCAAATGTCAGCGAGAGAATAATAGCGGTGAAAATCCCGAGATTTTGATGCTCGTATGCCCGCGTGATATTAATGAGCTCTGGAGAAACGAGACGAAGAAATCGCACTTGAGACCGGCATCGAAACTTAAAACTCACAGGGAGGTTCTCGCAACGGTAACTCAATATCTTTCGTTTTCTCTCACAAGCGCTTGTTTACCGGATCTTTCCCGTCCTCGAGATCATCCCACATGTATTCCGATTTTACCTACTTCTTCATCCCAACGATGTCGATCAACTTCCGAGACGATTCGACTCGAATCTAGACCCAGATTCTGGAGAATTCAACTAAATTTCTCGGAACGAAAAGTTTCCATGGTGACGCTGGAAAGCAATACGAGCAGTTTGCTTAGCACAGAGGTTGAAACATAAAACTGGTCGTTGGAGGATTTTTCTCCCGAGTAGGACAACTATGACTCTCGAGTTAGTGTCTCCTGTTCAACTGTCTGTCCGCGATCGACCGGAATACATGTAGAAGTATGTGTGCACGTTGCATGCACTCGAGAGAATTCCGGGCTAAACGCATCCGCTGCATTTAAATCGCAACCGATTTCTGCACCTTCGTTCATTGAAGTTATGGGCCGATCTCGCTTGCGAACCGTTCTCAAATCTTGTTTCGCTCTGTTTTCCACAGTGATGACCTTTCCTTCGGCTGATTTCCGTCGAACGAAGTATTCAAAGGATTAACCTCTTCTTCCTTCACTGCGGATGCTTTACGATCGATTTCCGACGTGGAAGATCGTCCCGTGACGAGTCGAAATGGAATACGAGATCGCGAAATTGACCGCAGCAGCACGCTCGAATTAGCAACTGATACTCGTTCGAGATCGGCCGATCGTTCGGATCTTTCGACACTCGTGAAATCGATCGGGAAGTTCGCTGCATCTCGGCTCTTTTGCTGCTCTTGCTCGGCCGCGGAGGAAAGCGATCAAGCTAATACCGCTCTGATTAGATACCGTTATCGTCCGACTAATTGAAAGAGCAACCATATAATTTAGTTTAACTCAATTCAATTTACAGCTTTCGATTCCTCTAAGAATTCTCACATAATGTGTTACGTATGTAAAATAATAAAAACCTTAATTAGACAAAAACAAAGTAAGCGTGCAATAAAATTCGTATAAAAAGGAGTGAAACAATAAAAGAATAAAAAGTTGCTCCGATTAGAGCGGTTTAGGAGACGAATTTAAAAGTTGGCCAAGAAAATGTTGCTTTCAACCGCGAATGTAAATGATTCCTGCTAGTTTGCTTCGTGATATCTCAACGATCTGCGGAAGCGACTTTCTTCCTCCGAAGAGAGAACGCGTTTTGCATGAAACAGTTTGTCATGGACAGACTGCCGAGCTAGATAAGCGAGTCAGAAATCGGCTAGGTCCAACCCGTGATTCTCTCCCAGAGTGAAAACGGTCTTAGGAGCGTAAAGGAAAAGCGTTGGAATCAACGAAAACGGTGGTGTATCGATACCCCAGCAATTATGAAGCTCAAAGCATACCAGTTTACCGCTATTATCCGGACAAGTGTCGAAACGGCTACACGGAGCTACGGTGTACCGCGCCGTGAGAACTAGGCGAGTCTAAAATCGTATATTCCGCGCGTGTCGCATAAAAGCGAGTTCTCTTTCGCTCGAAACGAGTTCTTGAGGACGCGCTGGAAGCGTGACTGAGGTCGCTGAAGAAAGACACTGATAAATAAGTTACGTATGTGTATGTATACCCGTGCAACAGGTAACGCGTACCTCAGAAAATCCTCCCTTATCCTCTCGGTAACTCGATCCCTCGATTGACCCTCGAACTATTGTGGATTAAGCGCACGTATCATCGCCAACGATCAAAGTCACTTCTAATCCAGTAATTTACATAAGGAACTATGTAGCATAAATTCTTTGTAATCTAAATCTAAAGTCTTAAGATGAAAATCTCAAAGTACTTTTTTAAAATACTAAAGTTCGATTTCGAAACCTGTACAATGGAATTAACATTGGCCAATGACAATGTTGGGAATGCAGTGAAGCCGAGATTATCGATATCTCCACATTGTTGACAGTGCTGTCGTTGAGTAATTCAAAGTATAATTCGTTCGATTTTCAGCAAATATTTGCCATTCGCCTTAAAAAAGAATTTTAAAATAGAGAGAAAAATTGTGGAATAACAGAGGATTAAAAGACGTAATAAGAAAAATTGAATGGATTTCTAAATACAGCGAAGGCATTTTAGCACGACCAGCATTTTTCCTCTCATTGTTTCTCCTCTATCGGGTTCTCCGTTAGGTTTATTCGGGGCACAGTCAATCCGTCCCGTTTCAACTTTTGTTCTGCGGGTTCGCGACAATGCCACGGAAGCGCGAGCGAGCGAATAAGCGAATAAACGAGCGAGTGCCACCAGCCATGGCGTGCCAGATTTCCAACATCCTGCTAATGCAAAATCGTGCGACGCAGCACGCGCCGGTACTCCTCGGAATTCTGAGAGCATCACCAGAGAAAATAATTCCGCTGGATTGGAGGAGATCCATGAACGCGTGTCATCACTCGATTCCCGTCTCGATTGACCTGTCCTTCGAACTATATGTCTCCCCCAACCGAAGCTCGAACAGGGTTCCGACCGTCGCGATCGGATAATTGGAAAGGGCAATTGAATTTGCCTGAATCGCACGACGCAGTCTTTTAGAGGGATTCACTGACGATCGTCCAAAATTTAACTGTGTAATCATACGATTTAAACTTTTTATATTCACCGATTTATAACTAATTTTTTCAATAAATAAACCCTTTATTTTCGTGGAATAATAATCGGTGAATAAATCTATAGAGGATTTGATTTTTATTGTAAACGAGGAAATAAAGAAATTTATAAGGAAAAATTTGCACCGACTGACGAGTGTTGCTTAAGAGACTGCGAAGAAATGAAAATTAATGGTTCGGCACATTATAAAAGAAGTATAAAAAGAGTATAAAGATAAAGAAGATATTAAGGATATTAATGGGCTTTGGATATAGGATACTCGACAGCTATGGTGTTAACGTTCGCACTCTCTCGTAGAAGGGCCATTTCTCCTACTACAATCATTTTCCCTCTATTACAACCTCCTTTTGTCTCGCGACAGTACGAGGAGACCACGGCTAAGAGCCGGAATCGTACGTAGAGGGAGTAAAACCAAGCGGCGAAATTCATTTTCCACGGACGAAAAGGCAGTAATGGCGTCGAGTTACGAGGGTGGTAGTGGTGGTGGTGGTGCGGGTAAGAACGGTGGAGCCTTCCTCGAAGCAATAAAGTGAATTGAGAGTGATGGCACAATCAGATAGAGGTGATCGCAGTCTGAGCGGGTAACTACCGAGGAAATGGATGGCCAGTTCTTAGGGGAAATGTACAAACTGAAAATCGATCTTGATCTCAAAGCCTCTTTACTATTTTCGGAAACAATTCAATTCTCTTAATCACCTCTGATCCTTTGGATGCCCCCAAGTTTTTTAAAAACATAATAATTTCTATAATTTACATTAAACATCTTAATATTAAAACTCCTCTCAATTTTGAATTAAAGTTTAATTAGTCTTCTCCTGGAAATCCATGTTTTTTTTTTTTTTTAGAAAAAAGAAGGAATCGCAAAATTGTTTTACCAGTCTTCACGATAATATTCCGAGATCTAAATGGAAAAATAGAGAAAGTTCTCGTAAATAATTCTCCAGTTTTCTCATCGTTACCGAAATGAATTCAAATATATGATACATAATTGAATCGACCCTAGTGAGAGTCAACTAGCAACGCGAGCATTGAATCATCGTTGGATCGAGTGCGCGATAACGAGGAATTATAGCGACAGGTTGTTTGATCGATAACGAGCCATGGCAACGAATTTTCCTGCTCTCCACTCTCTCTCTCTCGCGCGCGCGCGCGCGCGTGTATGTTTCGTAGAATCCATTTGCCTGTTCGACAACACGACGACGGTGACGCTAGAGTGACAGTATCGCTTCGAGCTCGAGCATTGTTTCGTCGTGGCATTATTGTACAGCAGCAAGTACAATACCATCGTGCGCATTTCCACCGGAACGCCGCGCACTCTCTCTTTCTCTCTTTTGCACGCTTCCAGGTTCGTCAATATTCGCAAGTAAAAATGAAGGGACTACCGAATGCATTATTTCTACCGCGAAAATCGCGACGTTGAATCGCGAAATTCCAATAGAAATTAATATTGTGTCTCGCAATTACAACGTTTTCAATATAGGAACTCGTGGTCTGGAATCGTAAATAATTCTCGTCGTACTGCAAGTATGTACTCGTTTGACAAAACGAATTCGTTGAGACTTCACGCGATGAGAGCAACGAACAATGTGCACCTGGAATTATCTTTATTAGTAGAATTACTTCGGATTACCCCGGGGACCTATTTCCAGCAACAATTACACTGATTAGTTTTCACTGAAAATCCGCGACTCCAGGAGAAAATACCTCGTTACGTATTCAGCTCGTTTCATTCAATTCACATGTGCAGTGAACGTAACACGTTCGAACGATAGATTTTGATATTCATCGTAAAAGCCATAATTCAATATTAATTATGTAAAAATTAAATTATGTTAAATTATGTAAAAAATAACAATTAAATTCTATTAGTAAATAGAAAGAAATTAAATTCTACTAGTAAAAAATCTATTTGGACGGAGGTAAAGTGTTTGGATTTGGAACGATGGCCTTTAATGGTACTTCCGGTGGGTAGGAAAGTCGCAAGACTCATCCATTGCGTAACCCACATTTATCCTGATCCGCGGAAAATCATAGGTAGACTTACGCCGACGACGCCATTACTTTCTCCTCTCGCAAAGAAAACGATTGGATTCCGCAATTTCCGGCGGTGTGTACCTACGTGTATCCGGTTCGGCCGTGTGGACAGTCGGTGAGTGACCGTGTCGAGAGCTCCGTGCATTTCATATTAGAAAGGTTTTCGCAGGCGTGCGATATTCGTCATCCTTGGAACTAGAATCCCGCGATATTTCGAAAAGTTAATAATTCACCTTAATATACTTTATTGTGCATTATAGGTAAAGTAATTGCATTATTGGTAACATAGTTCATAATTTCTATTCCATTTCCTCAAATCGCAAATTTTTCGAATCAAATCTGGATTCTCTTCAAAATGCTTAACTAGGAATTTTCCCAGTTTAAAATACAACTAGAGATAGTTTATTAGTCTGAAGATAAGAATCATGTAACGAAGTCTTATCTGTTCTCCCTAGATCAAACCCGATTACTTTTTCAGTGAATTAAATTCACTTCGAGAAAATAAAATCGTCAGAATTCGATATAAAAATTCCCTTAATTTCTCTCTTGAGAAAAAAATCATCGATTTACTATATATCTACCTTGTTTTCCTCGGCACGAATGCAACGGTCGTAAATCAAATTTGAGCCTGCAGAAATCGTGGTACATAGTGTGTTTTGCTTCTAGTCCGCGATAGGTGGTTTTAATCCGATGCGCGAGCAAGAGGCTTGCGAGGACGAGAGTACGCGCGTATAAGTACACACGTACTTACAGATATGTGTATCGCTTAATAACTCGACAACAGCCAATACAAAGAATAAAGAAAGAGAGTGAGACGTTGAGTAAACCTCGTGGGCGAGGGACGTGGGTCTGAATCCTGCAAAACTGACTAATATACGAGATATTTTGACGATTTTACTATCTTCAGGTTAATCCTTTACACCTAACATACTGCTCCATACATTGATTCATACATAAAAAAAATAATTCATATATTTTGTGAGACCCTATTGAATAATCTTGTTGGGTGATTATTTTAAAGTATAGGCTCAGGGTAATTTTTTTAATTATCTTGATCTTGAACTAGATTCCGGCTGTCGATCCATTTACGTACCCTCGGATCTTAAGAGAATCGATGACCAAATTGAGTAACGCGTTTCCAGTAAATAAACCGAAGTGGCCAATAAAACGATAAAAGTGAAGCGTTCAGGAAAACAGCTCAATCGCAATTGCGAGTAGCACAATGGAATAAAGGAGAATAGACGAAAACAGTTCGAGAAGCTTTTAAGGAGTTACTCCTTTTCGCGACGCGTCCTCGGAGTTGCAAAGCGAAGGCAAACACGTCGCGCAAAAGCTAAAGTGTCTCTCGTTGCTAAAGATGGTAAAAGGATCGTAAGTACGTATCTCGAAATCAGCATCCCGCACGCAGCTACGAGCTACGACGAATCGCACTGACACGTAACAAGAGAAGAAGAAGGAGGAGGAAGCAGAAGGTAGGAGCAAAGCGTGCGTTCGTTCAGCTCGCGTCGGAAGCGTGGGAAGCGATATCGAGATCGAGAAGATCCTTATAGGTCGGGGTAACGAGGACGAGGTAGGTGGAGATTCGCGCGAAATCCTGGGAAAAGGCTTGGCTAGACGCGAACTACGAAAACTAGGTACATAGACTGGCAAGAGATTCGTTAACGCAATTAGGAGCGGCCTTAATTGTTTCACCAGCAGACTTGGCAGCCACTGCAAACAGTCAGCTGTCTGGACCTCGAATCTGCACTCTAGAAACCGTCAGCTTCCATAATAGACTCTCGATTAGCGACTAACTAACTCGATTTTCCAATATCTGTCAATTCGTCGAAAATCACCAGGCACCAAACGAAACAGTTAACCAATCATTGTTTATACTCGAAAAAAGTCCTTTTGTCTTCGCGAGCACTTCAATGCATTTGTTTTAAGAAAGAAAAGAAGGGAAAAGTGATTAATGCTGTCGAAAACAATTGCAGCGTTCGTTCGGAGGGTGAAATTGATTTGGGTGGTTACACACTTTGCCCTATGACGTTTCTCGAGGAAATTTCTTTGAATACCTCTCTACAACAACGGGGACCTCTCGACCCCGTTCGCTCGATCTGATAGGGGCAGCGATCAAAGGAAGTACGTCGCAATGGTGGTGTCACACCGCGAGAGCAGCATCTCCTCGAATATCCGGGCGATAATAGAACAGCTGAATCTGAATCCGGTGGAGCGGAGGCGGCTGATCGATCGCACCAACCACGAGAACGCTCGATGCAAAAGCTATCAGAGAGGCCAGTCCCCACCGAAGATTACGATCGGTGTTTACGGATGTAGCGATAAGGTCGAGTACCAAATACCCGGTGCAATCAGGAACTGCAAAATCGACGATCGACCGAGAAGCAAATTGGAAACTGGTCGAAGAATCGCTGCGATAAAGAAAGAGTCGCTCTTTTTCGAGAATGCGATCGAGGTAATTCATCTTCGGATTTCGTTTTTATATTCTTCGTTTCTTTATTTCTTTATTCCACTATAAAGAGATTTGTTTTTATTGCTCTTTCAAGAGATTCTACACAAAGTGTAGATTACATTCTCACAAGCAACAGGAACTAAATCAATTATAATAATACTAATTTGAATTGCAAATCTTAATGCGGGATGCGGAGAATATTGTGCAATAGACTTGTAGAGTGAATGTGTCGCGAGAGGTCAATGTCACTTTCTTAACGTTTAAACTGTTACTTTTAATCGAGACGGAAGAGTCTGAAATGATCTTGGCTGGGATTTTAACATGTGTGTACTGTTCATTTCGAACGTAAGGGCAAGGTCGAGAGCAAGTTATCGGGATCGTTTAGATCTAACTGCAATCTCGAGGACTGGACGAGATTGAAGCCAGAAACCAGACAACCGATCCCTCAGCCTAGGAAAGAACCGATTCGCGTTGAAGATACGATCGAGGTAATCGATCAGACTCTATCACCCTACACACTCCGATCTTTTTCCATTAGTCTTCTTAGTTAGCAATAAAGCTCAAAATAAGATTAAAGAATTCAACAATTGATGAAATCCAGTGGAAATGAAAATTACTTCATAAATAGCGAATTAACGAAAAAGGATAAGAAAAAGGAGGATTGATTGAAAAGTAGTAAAATTTCCTTGGAACATTAGAGCACACCGGAAGAGCAGAAACGAAGGTCCATTCAGGTCCCTGGCAAGATCGATGACCGCGTTCGCCCGAAGCCTGAAGCAAGACGACGAGTTGTGCCAGCTACGAAGGAACAAGTTTCAATGCGGGAAACCATCGAGGTAATCGACGACCGAATAACAAATACGGTCACTCTTATCTGGAAAGGTCTGGAGCTATGTGTCGTGTCTTAAGCGTACCGCCGCTAGTTTTTCCGCCGATGTGGTTAAGGTGACTGGTAATACCTGTATGAAATTCGATCCGCGATAGTACACTGCGAGTATGACCGAGTAATGCTCAAAGTTCGAGCTACTTATAATACGCTGTTTCTATTAACGATTTACACTTTATTTCATCGCACTTAAAATCGCAAAAAACCACGGATAAAATTCCATGCCACGCACTAATCACAGGAATTAATTATCGGAAAAAGGGTTGCAGGTCGAACCGCGAGAACTTGAAACGTTTCCTCTATTGACTGCGCGTTTTTCCGGGTTGCTGAGATAAAGAAGTGGATGGAAGGAAGTTCCGCGTTGATTCGCGACACTTGAACGACTGTTCAAGTTGTTCGGAGCTAGTCAGGAAGCAAGATTTTCGTAGTGGACAGTTGGAAGTTACGTCGAGCGGATAATGAGGCTCGATCCGGAGACATGAGAGTAGAGGAATAAGCGAATGCTGCCAGTATGTATAGTGAGGGTCTCGAGAGACGGTGACGACGACGACGAGGAGGACGGCACCTGTAACCGGTTCCGACCGATCGCGGTTAACTGGCCGCACTTGCTCGTTTGACACTGCTCGATACCGTTAGAACCGACGCGAAGCTGCTCTGCACACGCAACTCGGTGCACGGCTCCTCCTACTAGAAACAATGTCACGAATAATTTGTCGAGGAGAAGTTTAATTCGCTCGAACACGCAATGTGAATCATTTTTTTTTTACTTTTTCACCCCTCATGGTGAAGGTCACCATGAAATTTTTCATTGAATGGATGAGAATTGAATCGGGTTATTAATGTTGAAATTGTGAAGAGAATGGAATTTTTACCCGGCTCGTTGGCACTGTATTACAATAAATCCCTGATTACTGTATCGATCGCTGGAAATACCTCGCGACAAAGCCTAATTTCTCTATTTCATTTAGAGTACCAGATCGTCGAAGGACACGATCGACCGAATCGTCCCCGTAGCCAAAGAAGACTTACGTAAGTATATGGTCCTTGGCATAACGCGATATAGTCATATAAAAAGTTTACCTTTTTAAAAAAGATAAGCTGTAGATTTTTTAAATTGAATTAGAAATAATAGTATTAAATGAGTGTTTCTTTTGGTAAAGAGAGTGTAGACGTATATTTTCGAGTACATAGAGCGTTGAGAGAATAGAATCGAGCTCACCGTAAGTTGGTTCTATTCCAGCGGAACTAGAAAGTGCGAGCCTAAATCACACGGCTGCTCTACATCGAATTTCCGTACGGCCGAAGAACCGCAGACCTCCACGACGCACAGCAACTCAATCGGGAGATACATCTTCGTCGACTATTACTACCATCGTGGAGGATACTCTGGACAGTCTCGTGGAGCCAATACAGTTACAAGCATCAACCAGCATCGACAGCAATGCATCTTCGCCAGCTGAGACAAAATCCGTCTCGGTGACGAGAAAATCCTCGAGTCGCTTGTCACGGACGTCGGATATCTTCGAGGAACTGGAGTCGAAATTGCCGAAACAGAAGCCATCTAGTTTGGCTTCCTTATCACCGGATAGTTTGGACGCGACTACTACGTCGAGGAATAGTATGGAATTAGCCGACGAGCAGCAGCAACAGCCAGAGCTACGTTCGCTCGTGAGAAAATCCTCGAATCGAATATCAAAGGGGTCAGATTTGTTCGAGGAGCTGGAAGCTAAACTGCCCCGCAGGATATCTTCTTCCAATCGATTGTCCAAATCGCCTGACAGTTTGGAAGCGAGCTCTTGTTGGTTCTCGAAATCAAGCGATGCCTTTGACAAATTGACCGAATACGAAGAATCGAAGCCGGTCAGCCGGATGCCGACGCACATCTCCAAGTCAACAGATCGCGTATCCAAGTCGTCCGACAGCCTCGAAGCGATAGAGACCCTTGCCAGCGACGAGTCAATCGAACGCAGAAGAAGCAGCTTCGAGTTCCGTGCTCGTAGGGCTTCGAAAACCATGTCCAAATCCTCGGAGAACTTTGAAGCTTTGGAGCAGACGCAGAATTCAATTGACACCATTCAAGAGTTGCAAAAAAGAAGCAGCATCTCCGACGTGAATCTGGCTCGCGGGAGGAGATTGTCGAAGAGTATTTCCAAGTCTTCCGAGAGTTTCGAGATGCTGGATACGACGGAATCGAAGGCGATGGACATGGAGGAAGACAGTCTTGGCAAGAGTCGCCGACGTTCGTCGAAGAGGATGTCTTCCGAGAGCTCGGACAATCTGGAGATAGATGAGAATCGGCTGGAGAGTAGAAGGGTCAGGAGAACGTCGAAGAGGATACCGAGTAACAGTTTCATCGACATCGTTCCAGTGGACGATCGAGAAGAAGAGAAGCGACCAGTTGCAGCGAGAAAACCTTCTAGATTGCAGAAGTCTTCCGAAAGCTCGGAATTGGGAAGTACCGACACCCTGGATTCCGAGAGGCGAAACAAGTCCTCCGAGAGCACCGAAACTCTGGATAGTTTAGAGAGAGACCTAGAACAAGACCGAAAGCAGGAAGAAATCGCTGTTATGGATAGCGTCAACGAGAAACGTGATAAAAATGTGAGTTCAATTTAATGATTTACATATCAAATTTCTCGAGATCTATTATTTACTAATACCGTTATTTTTGTTATTTCATAGGAATGCTGGGTAAACAGGAACGTAGTAAGCGCGACGGATGGAGACCAGACATCGATGGCGGACGGTACAGAAGATTCCAGGTCGCTTATCTCACCGGATAAGTTCTATTGGCGACAGTCTTCCGAATCGAAAGAGAATATCGACATTCATCAGTTACTGGCGATCACGATAGTTACCAAGTTGGCTGACAATGGAAATAATCAACGAAGCTCAGTCATCTATCCGAAGAAGAAGCAGCAAATCAGCAGTTCGCAGCCGACCTCACCAGCAGCCAAGCAAGAAGACAACAAGATGCTCTTTGACAACCTTCTCGCTAGTAAGAACGACGAGGATCTGCAGAACATGCTCAACGGAAACATATCGGAAGTTTCGACTGACACAAAAAGCTTCAAGGAGAAACTGATCATGTTCGAAAAGCTTGGCAAATGAACGCCCGTGGATGTTGGCGTTGCATTATCTCGTTTCATTGAATTTTGTTCGCATGCGTTTCGTGCACTCCTTCAGCGAGATCCATAACGAAGGAGAAGCGAAGCTTAAAAGTCTGCCGAAAGGAAGTAGCTCGTACTTCCAAGCGCATTTTCAAAAATTTTTGTACTCGCGAGTCCCGTTTTTCGCAGGTGAAATGTGAATCGATAGAGAATACCGTATGGACGACCCAGAAAATTGGTCGATAAGAGAAAGAGAGAGAGGACAATCATGTAGCATGGCTTTTCTAGTTTTTCTTATTTCTTTTCGCATTGTTTTCGGTCAACAAACACACACGTATACGCAAAGGAAGATTTCTTGCGTAGCGCGATTTTCGACAGGTCAATTTAATTGATTTCTAATGGTCAGAAGCATTTGCGTTGGGAAGGGACAATTGTGCGGTCGAGCATCTCTCAAAGGACAGAGAGTATATACATATACATATTGTATGTCAATGAGTGGTACGTTATTCGATTATTCGTGTATGTCCATCCGTTTTTCGCGAGGATATTAAGAAACGTACTTTGCTGAGATTATACCGGGTCCGCAAAATCCGGAAGCAGTATTAGCATGTGCGCGACGTCTACCACACCGAAAAAAGAGAGAGAGAGAGAGATCGAATTCGAATCCGCGTGCTTAGTGTTTCGTAATAGGAGACTTAGCGTTACGTGAAAGTTGTTGTACAGTAGCTGTTAGAGAGCCAATTCCTCGGGAATAGCACATATACATACATACATACATACATACATACATAAATGTCGTACGTAATTCTTTCGTGTAAATAAAAGGAAAGGAAAAAAAGCCCAGGCCGTGATGCTCGTACTATTGGTTTCGCGGTGGAAAAAGCTTAATCTATCGATGGAATCGTACGCGATTTGCAGGGTAATCTGTACAGCGAGAATGAGGAACAATTTCGGAACCATTCGTGTCTAATAGAGACTCTTAGTGATTTTCGAAGATGCTGCCTTTCTAGAAGAATCCCATATAGCTTCTTCTCTCTATCTTTGTATATCGGCCGTACGCCGGATTTACCCGCGGGTGCGCGCCGAGGTTCTTGGTAAGAGAAGCAAAGCCGAACGCGGAGGAACGCACCCGACACACACACACACAGACACACTTTCTGAAAGTCGACTATGTTGTAAAAACCTCTACCATATTTTTGTCACCAACGACAACTATGAAACACAGAGACCATTGCATTTCAATACGCTGAATGTACGTCCGACCGATACATTCCATATTGAAATCGGATAAACGCTCTCCGTGCACGTTTCGAAGCGCGGTTTATCCGTCAGCACCATTAAGATTATCGGATGGACGAAAAGAATGAAAGAGAGAGGGAGAGAGAAATAAAAGAGAAGAATGTGATGTGGCGTGCAAAAGGCGTAGACGTATCATCCCTACTGAGGATCAAAGCCTCGAGAGGGATGAAATACTTTTTTTAGCCTTTCAAGTGCCTTAAGAGAGAAGGATCAGAATCGATGCGCGATGGTAGGTCACAGGAGCATTGTACCACTTTTCTGCCCCTTTGATTCCCTAGTTGGCTGTAAACGTGTCTCAAACTTCGAGATATATATTATATATATATATATATATATGTAGATCGTTAGATTAACAGGATAAATAGAGAACCGAAGTAATCGTCGACCTAAGAATATAAGGATGCATAATTGAAGAAATATATACATATATAAATAAATCTATATATATATATATATAAAAAACACAGGCAAGAGAAGACACAGAAAGAATCAGATTGCTCGTAAGTGTAAATAAAGCTGCCATCGTAATTACAGTTCGGACAACAAAATTCTGTTTCTCTTTATTGAACCCGCATTCCCGACGCGCTCGAATAACGCGTCCTTAAAAAATTACAAAATATCTCACTTAGTTATTGTATAGTGCCCAGCAATATCGATACATGTAACATCTACCAAGTTTCGAAGCTACGGCAGTTGCAAATTACGTGACACACTGTTTATCACTACGTTTCGTTGATTCGAGTTTCCGCCGAGTACAAACGGTGTCTTCTTATAGAAAAAGAGGAATGTAATAGTGCGATAGTACTGGTAATTATCACGCACAACAACAATATTTTCTCGCGCACATTATCGTGGGCATGAAAGTGTCTCTCGGAAAGAGAGGTACAATTTTCCTATCGTGTGAGCGAAGCGTACTCGCCCGATGGTGCTTAAGATTCGCAGAATCAGAACGAGCGCCATTTGGATCGCGGTCTTTCTTAAGTAAATCGACATTTTCCAAAAAATCTTAAATGCAAGGAGGAATAATCGATCACAAACGCAGCGCAACGAATTGACGAACCAACATTCACTCTAACGGTTGACTAGGCTCTTGACGTCCGGATGGTTCGCCGATCAACGATTTCCAATGTACACACGGAATCTGCCGATCCACTCTATCACGATGTGTAATATATATAATATATATGCATATACTAACAATGACTCGGAACGTTCCTGTTCGCGCATCAAGTAGATCAAGGAATAAGGACTGTAGTCTATAATACTAAATGTACTTGGCTGGCCATTGTACCTCCTTGCGCAACGATACAACCAGATGGGGATTTTTTTTCTTTTTCTCGAAAGTAAAAACAGAAGGAACGTGCCACATATCGGACTTAATAACGCGTAGTCATTATTTGTATCCTTTTCAGATCGCCATTTCTCCCAACACTTTACGCGCGACTCTGCGGTTTAGGATTCCTTTTATTTGTCGTATAAGTGTTTGTTCGAACGGCGCCACCCAATAACGATTACAACTCGTCGTGGGTATCACTCGATTCGGCGTTCAATTTGCATATAGCTGGCGTTGCAAATTCCATTGCGTATTCGCACCGGCTCGGTTCAGTTACCGACATGAGTTTGTTTTCTTTACCACAGACAAGAATCACTGCAGCCGATCGTTCCGGACCGTTCCAGCAAGTGATACCTCGATCGTACTTCATTATCGAGTATTTGTTGTTCGTTGATCCAGCCCACTCGTGCCAATGACCCAAGGTGATGTCGCTGCCTCCTGCTTTCGATCTTTGAGTCGCCTTACTGAACATACAGAGAGTATACACATACTCGAGATCCGTGTATTCGAAACATTCTCCATCCAGCGGTGCAAATTCTTCTTCCGGTCCGTAATCGCGATCTAGTTTTTCTTCTAAAATCCGAATTTCATTTTGCAATTCACTCGTTGCCTTTTCTGCCTCTTGGAACCTTTCCCGCGCAGCGTTCGCTTCGTCGATCAAAGCTTGTGTTTCTTCGTCGTATTGTATTTGTGACTCTTCTGGTACTTTTTCTTGGTCTTCGTGAGCTGCGTCATCTTCCTCGCCGTCCTCTTCCTCCTCTTTTTCGTGCTCCTCTTCGTGCTCCTCTTCATGCTCACCTCCATCCTCTGGAATTTCTGGCTCTTCCACTTCTCCTTCCGCATCTGTCTCTGGTTCTCCGTCAGGCTCAGGCCTTGTTTCTACCTCTGCTTCTGCCTCTCTTTCTCCTTCTTTCTGATCTGGTTTGAACAAACCTAAAAAAAATGCGAGTATTTAATATAACATAATAGAAGCTGAGAAACTTTATAAAGAATCTATTCCTTACCTTGTTCTAACATTAAGAATGGTTTTATATTGGCCCAAGCAGATTCGATAAACTGCTCCAAGTTCACCTCCCGTTGATTACTCAAAAAATAGAGTGCCTCTTCCTCTGTGACACCGCCGTCTCTGTCCTTATCGAATATGGCTCTCGTTTGTAATTCCATAATAGTAACAGTACCGCTATTGTCAGAATCCAACAATTTGAAATACTCTTCTGCTCCTATTTCCTGCTCTCCTTCTTGCTCTGTCGGCGCTGGCTGTTCTGGCTCCACCGGTTTGTACTTTTCCAAAGCAGCGCTTTCCCTCTCCTCTGCTCGTACCTTCAGAATCTCCTTCTCCTTCTTTATTAGATTAGCTTCCTCGAACTCTGCACGCAGCTTCACCACTTTAGCCTGGTACTCCGTCTTCAGTCGTTTCCCTTTGCTCACCATCTCCGCACGTATTTTGCTACCCTCTCTAATAAGTTCCTCCGCTTTCTGTTGTTCCAACCTTGCCTCCCTGCCCAGTTCGTTACAGATATTGGGGCAGTCCTTACCGGAGGCATACTCGTCGCTCGAGTCGCAACAGTCGCACACGCCGTCGTTGACCCAAGAGGAAGGTATATAGTTGGGTTTGTGACCCAAGTTTTCACAGTAGAAGACACCATTCGTGCAGGCGGGTGTCCCCGGCTCGTCGCTGCCATCGGTGCAATCACAGTAATCGTCGTTTATATATGAAAATGGGATAAACGAGCTGCCATCGAGGCACTGGAAGTCTCGTTCCGGGGGGTAGAGCGGCTTCTTCGAGACCGGTATACCACGTATTTGTAACACCTTCGAGCCGGCTACGTGGCCCGATAGCACAGCGAGATTTATGGAAAGCAACAGTACCAGATAAACCACGTAACTGTTCATTGTTGAATCACGACTTCTATTCGTCTCTAGTTCGCGAGAATATCCTGCCTTGCGTCCAATTAACGAAACTTTCAGCAACTTTCGGCGAGTTTCGATTCAAGGCCCAAAGCAGAAATTGAAAAAAAAATGAGAACCGAGCAACGTAGGCCACCACAGAACGCACACTCGCGCACGCCACGACTCAACAACACTGAACAACACCAACTACCAAGACACCAAGGTATTACCAACGTGCTGCGGACCGATAGAACGAGAGAGACGAAGAGAGAAAGTGTCCGCAGGATAGAACGGAATACAAGATACCGCGACTGCACTGCTTACCGTATCTCGCACGCCATTTTCCACCGGGCAAGTCGAACTTCTTGCGTTATCGCACTATTATCTCTGCTTCAATTGCACTGTTGAGTACTATACAGTTTTATTAAGATGCATTTCTATATATAACTTTTACTGTTTTCCTGTATACAGGCAAATTGTTATTGAGCCGTGAACGAATGTTAAATTATATTTTAGAATTATAGTGAAATTAAGCTTGAATAGTTTTTTAAGTAATGGGAAATATTAGAAGTTATAGAAATAATAGAAAGTAATGTTATCAAAATGCAAAAATGGGAAAACAGTTCCACGTCTCAAAAATTTCAGAGTTCAAAACTTTCAAATTTCCCGCATTTGTGACATCATTGATGACGTCACAGTGGAGAACACCGAAATTCCGAAGAAACCTTACTTTTTTTCCTTTCGATTTCTTGGCTTTGACGGGGATTTTGCACAGTTTAATTCATCGAATTTTAACGCTAAGTGTCGGGATCACAAGGATGATCTCAGGATATTCAGAATTGTAGGCGATAAATTAGTACACAGTTTTGTTTATTCATTATTGGATTTTGCTTAAAGTGTAGCGATACATTGCACCGTAGAAAATCATTTATATATGATTAAATGCATCAAGTTACAAGTACCAATTCCCCCTTACAATAATTTTATTAGCTATAAGTAATACTGGGGCATAAATTGTAGATAATTAGGATACGCAATTATAATTACAATTAATACACTTGAATCCTAACAAATGATTCTATTACGCGCCATCTCTAACGTGAGAACGGTTCGCACGGGAAATCAGGAAAAAAAACTGCGATTTAATTTGCAGCGCGGAAACTCCGTAGGAATTTGAAAATGCAAAGCTGCAGCGGTCAACTGCAGTAGTGCGGAGGTGGTTAATAGTGTTGTCGTAGCGTAGATTCTTGTGGGCGTATATATTACTGCGTAAATAGCGAGCAAGCGCCACTAGTAAGCTCGACATGTGACCGGTTTAAGGTTTCACGGCAACTCCCGTCAAATCCCGTCTCCCGTCAGTGCGACAATAATAATATACTCTCTTCGCCCTCCTACCGATTGGTTTCGAGGTTACACGCCCTAGGTTATGTTGTGTTTATATCGTCTCTGCGAGATCCACTCTGACGAGTCCTCGAGTCTGACGGGACCCGATCATCTGCATTTCTACCGCTAGCAAACTGCTACCGCGGTGAATTGCGCCACAATCTGGATTGGAAGACTCCAATCGAAAAAAGCTTTGCCCCTCGAAATATGAGAGATCGCGCAAATCCAGAGGAACTTTGTCAGCGGTCCCCCTCGCACTAATTCGATATACGGGCCAAGGTTTGAACTTCTTAAGTAACCACATTACCGATATACATATGCGGTGGCATGCATATACTCTCATTTATATACTTACGTACACGGTGCACGCAAATTCTCTCCTGCTTATACGCACGTACGCATTCGTTCGGTGCATTAGCTTGTTGCCTCCTCCTGGCGGATACGCTGTTGCTTCTTACTTTCGCTCTCGCTTACGCGCTCACTCTTTTTTCCGCCGTCAGCTATTTACCTGCCGCTCAATCCCCCGCTGCAATCTGATAACAGGTCGTGTTTGCATTGTATTAGTCACTCTCTCAAATATATATCGCTCGCAACTCGTCAGGTACATTAAAGCGATACACACAGATATATGACAACGTTATCGGACTGTGATTACTTTACAGTAAGACGCTGATATGAGCGTCGGATTGTCCGTCTACGATGGCTTGGATAAGGAATCGGCTGCAACTGACACATTGGAAACCAATGGGACTGGTGCCACTAAGAAGCTGGCTAGAGGAATCTCTCGAGCTACGGAAAATGCTGCAATTGTTTCATATGCACGCTCCCAATTAGCCTCTCTTGGAACTTTGGACACCCCGGAGTTTACGTTTTCCCTACCTGACTTGTCGGTGTATCCTGGTATGTGATTGTCGTGGGTGTGCCGTTCGTTATTTAATAGGATTTTCAATTGTAAGTAATACAATGAGTTTGGTCTGGATACAGATTCGTTCCGTCAGTTTCTGGAGAAAGATCTTATAGAAGGAGGTTGTTTGACTTCTTTGGAAGCAGCGGGACGATTGAATTGGTGGTGCGGTGGGAAAAATGGGAGCAACAGAGTTCTATGGCCATTGGCTACGTCGGGAGATGGAAACTGCCTTCTTCACGCTGCTTCCCTCGCAATGTGGGGCTTTCACGATCGACTTCTTACCCTACGAGAAGCCTTGCATAATACTTTGACCAAAGGAGAATACCGACATGCGTTGTTCAGGTACTAAAAAGCCAATACTAGTGAGTTTCATTGATGTGTTAGATACATCGATTAACGTTCTATCGTCTTATTTAGGAGATGGAAATGGAGGCAAATGGGTTTAAACGCAGACGCAGGATTATCGTATACCGAATCAGAATGGTTGTCAGAATGGCAGACAATTGTAGACATGGCATCGCCCGCCGCAAGAAATCAAACTACATCTTATCAGAGTCTCGAAGAAGTATGTACAAAAGTAGCTTTATCCTCAAAATCGATTACACTGCAAAGAAACTGGTAGAAACAGTTTAAGTAATTGATCCTCATTCAGGTTCATGTTTTGGCACTGGCACACGCGTTAAAACGACCGATAATAGTGATTGCGGAGACCATGTTAAAGGACGCGCAGGGAGATGCCTTCGCACCGATTCCATTCGGGGGAGTGTATTTACCCTTGGAAGTCCCACCATCCCGTTGCCAACAAACACCCGTAATCTTGGCTTATCATTCGGCTCATTTCTCACCTTTGGTCATCGTAGACGGCGCGAATGACGTTAACGAAGGATGCAATGAGGGTGTTAGCATACCTTTGGTAGATCCTGACACAGGTCAATTGTTGCCAGTATTATTCGCAGTAGATCCTGGTCCAGATTGGGACTGGCAGGAAGGTTCACGCGATTTGCTCCCTTGCGATTCGGACACGGTAACCAATTACACATTCGCCTGAAATTTATGTTTTACAAATTGAACGGCTTGACGTTACTATTATTGAATTCGCCAGATGGAAATTTTAGTGCGAGAGTATTTGGACTGTGAGTATCGGAATTTCACGTCGGAGGAAGTCGATAGATTAGCAGAGACTGATGGTTCCCTATCGAAAACTGCGAAGCAATTATTGGGCGTTGCGAAACAATTTGGATCAATTGGAAAATCTGTCAGCAAAAGATTTTGGTCGATGGCAAAGAGACCAAAGAGCCCACCATCTTCCGTGAGTGGTCTTGTAACCGAGGGCTTCCTGTGTGTGAAGATCAAAAGCAGACGCCATCAATATGTGGATCAAATGCTTCAGAATTATCTTCAATGTGCTCACACAAGGTTCGTTTTCCTCCTCGAACATCGTCTTCTTCGAATCATGACGTGTTACATTATTCCAATCAATTCGTGCTTGTTCTTCGTTTCAGGTACTTGCAAGATCATAAGATTGACGAAAAAGGTAGCGAAATGAATTATGGTGCTGGCAAATCGAAATTTTATGCTGCTAGTGACGTTGGCAGTCACGCGAGTGTCAGCAAGCTTCTACCTACAAATCCAAATAAAGATCGTACGCTTTATCTCTCAAGGTATCTTGTTTCGTTCTCTAAATATTCTGTCTGATCGTTAATTGTCCGAATTTATCGCGAGTCTCACGATTCAGATCCACATTCTACAATGATCAACGTGCTGGCGATAAATCATCGCTAACTTGGAATAATAGTGATACTAACGGTGGGGTACGTAATCTCTCTCTCTTTTTTTTGCGGTATAATTGAGGTAGGATTGTAAATTTTATCGATTGGTTTAATTAAACAGGCACTCGTGAAGGAATGCCGGAATGAGCAATGCCAGTTCTTTGGATCAGTGGAGAATGATTACTTTTGTTCTCAGTGCTGGGCAAAACGACGTTCTCGTTGATTGCGAGCTGCTTTCAACGACGCATGACAATAATCACTTAATAACAATATATGAACTCTCGAATTTAAGACACTCACTGTCGGTAGACGTAACACTAGCCAACTTTAAAATACTGCTTACGTAAAAAAAAATCGACCCGCCGAAACGCCTCCCTTTTTCTCATGTAATCTTCACTTACTCTTAATTTCTCTATTTATTAACGATGTTCCATTAGAGACTAGCGATTTGCAACATTCTTTTTCGTCTCATGCTACATAACGCGTAAACTTCCAGAATTGTAGATTTCAAGCCAGATTTAAGAGAATAAGAATGATTTTGATCGATGTACAATAATTGTGAGGTCTTGAACGCTCTCGATAGCGACAGGCTGGTTGAAAAATCGCTGAATTCGAAGAAGCATATCAGACGTACAGGGTTCAAAGTTAAGCCTCTTTTTACATGTACGTTCGCCACTCGACTTCTGTGCCGACGCGCACCTCTTCTTCGCGTTAAAGATATTTAAGCCATACCAGATGATGATATTTTAGCGTGTATTATACAAAAAAAAAGAATCTTATCCTTTTTACCAAAGTATTATTTCCAGTAAAATGCGTTAATACTCGCATGTGCCTTGATGCATATCTTGCAAGAGAATTACGAAACGGGGTGTGTGTGTGTGTGTGGGGAGGGGGCGATAATATATACTCGCTTTCGAGTACAGTACCTGTGCCGAGAAGAATGTCTTTCTATTCTCGCATCTACCTCCACTGTGTATCTATCTTTCAACTAATTGCTCGGTATTAATTTTTACTCGCGCTTCTTCGCGTCAGCCAGATGCGCGGGCTTACTGAAAAATGTCATTTTCAAATGTTATTACAATGGCTACCGTGTTTACTGTTACGCCTAATCTCATGGCCTAGCGATACTTACTGTCCATGTAATGTTGTGTGAAAATAAATCATATTTTTCTACGTCACGTCTATATTTTTTTACATTACTCATCAAATGATTCAAAATTCACCTGCGAGAAATCGCGTTACGAACTTTCAATAAAACCGCTCAGAGAGGTGCTGCCCTCTACTCGCTTATTTGCCACTGTCCGACACTTTCCATTGGATATGCCTCGACCAATCGGAATGACAGATTTCAAAAGAGAAACAGTGGCCCGCCGGTCGCCATATTGTGTGCCGCAAAAGTTTCGTGTCGTCACAAGTCCGTGTCGTTGCACCGGAGAATTCGCGATAAAAGTGGAAAAAAGTAGTATTTCGGGTCGCGAGTGGTGTCAATAGTGTTGTGAGCATACGAAGGATATGGAGTTTGGACTGGCACACCCTGGAGATGGTGATTCTGGACTTATTTCTACATCGGCTCGGAGCATTGAGTGACGTCACCCACCGAGCAGTTCTCCCAGTACGAATTTTCGACGATTCCACCCACAATTCTGACTTCTGCAGCCTTGGTGAGTCGCAAATAATATAAATTTTACGAATTCGTGTGGATTCTTGCTCCTGTGTATTTATTCATACGTATCACCGACGAACGGTGATGATTAGGGGGGGGGGGGGGGGGGGCATACGTATCTTCCATGTAATGGAAGTATCTTTTAGCCGAATATTTAACCATAGCGCTCTGCCATAGCATCGGTTTAAGCATTTAGAATGCACTAAAAGACTCTCGTCTCATGTCAGTCTGCGATTACTCTTATTTTAATCCGTCATATTCATACGCCACATTCGAAATCTTTTGCGATTCTACGATGGCGAAGTTCGACTCGAACGAATTTCACTCAGTTATCGTAGTATCAATTCTAACCACGCGGAGCATTATGTCCCGATTCCGGGATCACTTCGCTGGAAAATCCTCTTCGTTTGCCCATCTGTCGCATCGTCTTACATCCTGCGTTGTTTACTCACACTCCAGAGTTTAGCCGTGAGCCAGGAGTTGTTCTCGAACTCAGTGGAATTAATTTGGACTTTAGAGTTTTTCGCTATATAAACTTACATTCCTAATCATTATGGTAGGTCGAACTACGTCGTAATTATTTTTAATATTCTGTGGTCTAGATCTGCTGGAATTAACCAATTCAATGAGATTGGAATTGGAATCAGATTCGGGTAACCTTTTCCTAGCAGTGTTCTATCAGATTTGTTATTTATCGCTCTTCTTCGTTCGGGCAGTCTGCCCTATTTAATTTTCAGAGCCTCCTCACGGTGATTCTCCTGCTGATCTGCACGTGTACCTACGTTCGGGCAATTATGCCGAGCTTCATTGACAATCGGCTAGGAAAAGTCGGGTAAATGTTCCTTTTCGATCACTAGCAATCACGTCAAATTTGATTTGTGTCTTCCATATTCATCATATTTCTAATTTTCACGTAGACGAAATCAATGACGATTTTTTTTCGCTTGGGTTCCTTTCCGTTGGACATTAGAATAGCGTTGCATGCGCCAGGCGCACGATTACCGCGCTTCTGTAATAAATTTGTGGTATTAGGTTTCAGGGTACTTTCTGGAAGTGTGCCAGAATCGGCGAGAGGAAAAGTCCATACGTTGCTGTCAGTTGCCTCTTTATGGCATTCAGTATATTGTTTTGGACGTAAGCTAAGCGTATGCTACGCTGCAATTTCACCACTGTACTCTGTACATATTGTTCCCTTTTCTACGTAAGCTAAACCGTGTATAGAATACCAACAAAGGCCATTACTCTTTGGTCGAATGACTATATATTTAGCGCTTTACCGATACGCAAACCTACACTTGTCTAAGCTAGATCCAAAATAAAGGGAGAAACGAACAGCGGTGCTAATTATACGTATGGTTTATTTGTCAACACGTTATTTCTTTTGAAGCTATATAGTTATTGAATTTGAGCACAGTTTTTCTCATTGTATTCATAATAATATATATATATATATATATATTTTTCTATAAACAACAACATTTGTCAATATAGTTATTGTAGAGTTATATTGAGCATTGTTTTACGATATACAGTATCTGGTAATATAGGTACACGTAACATATTCCTTGTGCCGCAAATATACTACGTTTTTCAACGATGACGACGACGAGCCACACGATATAACTAACTGCGAGAGCCGCATTTGGTAATAATATAATAGCAGACGGTCACGGCAGTGCGTAGTATGTGTTTTACCGATAAAAAGCCACTCGATCGAACAAATCCCTCCGATTTATACCGTCAACCCGTTTAACGTTTTATCGACATTCGCTTACGTACTCTCCTAATCTAAACGCGTAATAAGATATGGTTTGCGGTACTGCGAGGAACTTTGAACAAAATCACCCGTTCGAACAGAGGAAGCGTGAGCAGCTTAGGAACCGAGTTGACTTATTGTTAAATAGTCGATTAATATTCAGATTCCGCGGAAAATCGAAGTAATGGAGGAAAACAATGGAATTCGGGGGAATAGGAGTGGAAGAAGAGGAGGCGGAGAATGTCGATGGAATTAAAAGTGGAACGAAGGAAAGAAAGAGAGAATTTGTCGCATACGGAATTCCCCGCATTGAACCTTATTGATTATGCTTGTGCCGTGGTCTCGTTTAATCGTAAGCACGAGAAGTACGTTACTCACTCGCCTAATGTACGTCAATTAAAAAAATACGTAAAGTAGAAAACGAAAGGGTAGTCCTAATATCTGCCTAGAAGTATGTGGTACGATATGATACGTCCTACGGATATGAGTCTTACTCGTTAGAGATATGACGCGATTCTATTTAATACGCACGATGCCACGCACAATGTCTCTCAGTTCACTCGCTCGCTCTTTTTCTCATTGTTTTCGCTCGCTCGCTCGCTCGTTTTCTCACCTCGATAAATAAAGATATCACCTTATCCTCGTGTCCTTACGATAGAAATTAGTACGCTAATTATTTGTCTGCGTTTTGAGTGTGACCGAATACACATAGTCGCCGCGAGAGGAAGTGTGCGAATTGCCGCGTGCTGGCCGTCTCTTCTCGGAAGCGATGCAGAACGAATCGAGGGTAAGGGGTTGAAACAACCCCGTGACAACGTTAATCGCGAAGGGATGTTTAGCCGTCTTGGATCGCCACTGTCATTACGCGCGTGTTCTTGTGCATGTGGTACATAACGTAAAATGAATCCTTCGATGTTCCTACTACAATGACACTGGCGGCCCACTTTTAGACACCCTGCATGTGATAAGGCTTTCAACGATAACCTTATAAAAGTACTTATACGCTTCGCGACCCTCTAGTGATCTCACGAATCAGAAATAATCCTTGCATTTCCGGCTCGAAAACGATCGATTATTCGATCGTTTCTTTACGAAAATGTATCCCATAACTTTACGCTTTCCTTTCCCCTTCGTTTTCTTTCGAACCAAAGAAACACGCTCGATTCGCGAAGTTTCGTAACGTTCAAACGGATAAAAGGGTCATAAAAAATACATTCGTAAGCATTTGTCTCTGAAATTCGCAACAGTTCGCCCGTGGATTTTGCTATCCTCGCGGCTGGAGATCAATGATTTCGCTGTATCGTCGTCGGAAGCACCGGAGGCCTTCGCTTTGCTTTCGTCCCGTGGAATCCACAACTCGCGCGAAGCGTAGTGTCGCGTCGCTCGAACTTTCCTCTGATTGTAGAGAGCAAAGTCAGAGAGCTCGCTCCGTTTGAGTTTTCGGGCGTTAACCAGCCGCGACAAACCAGTCTGCAGTTTGCAGTTTGCGGATCCGTTAGGTCTGCCAGCTTAGTATCTTGCTCTTTCGAGCGTATACATCTCGCACAACGCACCGCAATGTCCAGCCAAAAGATTCTCCCTTCTCCGATCCACTCTCCCTTCCTTTCTTCCTTCTTCTCTTTCTATCGGTCGCAATAAGGATGATCGGGCCAGGCCTTACCGCAAGCTGCTCACGAAGAACAATAAGCAAATCGTGTACATTTCCTTGAGGCTGGTTCTCGCGTGGGCGCAACTCTTCAAGTTGAGCTCCTCGTTGCTTTTGAACGCGTTCTTGTCCTTGATCGACGGTGCTCGTGGATCGGCCGTCGTCGAAGATGTTGTCGAGTATTTGTTTGCAAAATATCGCACCGAGCTCTTGTGCATCGCTGGGGTGCTCACCTGATGATGGGGAAGCCGATTGACCGCTGTCACCTGCATCGACTTTGATTTCCCCTTGCTCGGTTTTTTCCAATGGACCGAAGTAGCCAGGGTCGGCGATGTCGGTCGCTCGATTTCTGCAAGAGATCGCGTCATTGGACAAATAAAACCTCGATCCGACTATCTCGACGAAAAGGGTCATTTTACTGGGGTTTTGATCAGAATATTTGCTTCGAAAGAACCCGTGGAAATGAATCCGTGGCTTGATCCGAGACCGCATTCATTGAAGAATCGATTAGAGGTGCCAATTGAGGCAGGCAATGAGTTAATTGAGCAAACGCAACGGTACAAGGTTTCCAAAGGCAGCAAAGTAACCCTTTGAGTCGGACGAAGAGTCAAGAGGGTCAGTAGTACTTACTCGCGTATTGTTGAGCTTCGATCTATTCGGGTAGGTGGATTGGCGATCGGAGAAAGAGAGGAAGAGAAGGAGGAAAGAAGTCGTAAGGATGGGTTGAATGGTCCGAAAGACCAACTGGAGATGGAGAGAGAGAGAGCTGGATCGGACCGGAAATTTTCTCCGGTAAGAAGGAATCGGATGGGAAATCCTGGAAATATCGAACGTCGAGAGGCGACGTATTCGGAGAATATAGCGACGAACGTACCGTAAACCCTGAGGGTCGCTTCGGCTTTACCCATGCTCGACGAAGCCGAACACGTGTATTCGCCTAGATCCGTTTTCTCCAAACGCCTTATCTTCAGCTCGATCGTTCGTTTCCATTCTTCGTCAGGATGAGTCCGCTCGTCGATCTCGTATCTGCCGCTGCATTGACATTTCACACGGGGTTAGTAACTGTGAATTCCGACCGGCCGCGTTTCGAGTGTGAACATTGCCAATTCGCGAGGTAGTTTCGCGAGTGAGATTACGTGAGATAAGAGGAAACGCAGCCAGTCGATAGAGAGTTCGATCTTTGCTTGCGAAAGCTTCGCGCCGCTAATGGATTTGCTAGCCAAGATCCAACAGTTTCGAGCAAACACCGAGCGATAATACTCGCTGCTCTTTACCTACCCGCTCATAATAACTTGCTCCTTGCGACTCCACAAGTTGATCGTCTTCGGGTAAGCCTCGACCAAGCAGATTAACGATACGTCCGTATCCAACGGAGAACTCAGTAACTGATTCTCGACCTTAGCGCTCGGTGGAACTGTAATTCCCGCAGAAGAAGAGGAAGAAGATTGCATCTCGCACGTTTGCGAAGCTTACAGCAAAGAGAAAGGAGAGAGAAAAGCAGGCAATCCGCTCGCATCGTAGGTTTATGCTTTATACCTCTCGCTCAATATCGCGAAGCACTGCTCGCGAGTCTCCTCGTAAACAGGTTCCGCCGCGCGAAAGTAAACCGTGGTTGAAATCTTGCGGAAGCGGAAGGTAAACACCGCAAAAGAAACGAGAAGAGGGCGGGCGGCAGCTAGCGGTAGAGTCGCGGTAGTGCTTAATTGCGAATTTGGCCGGAAAGCTCCCGCCGCGGCAGCCTGGAGCCAAGCTCGCCGCTCCGAAAGCTAAATAGTAAGCGGCGGTAAAATCGATAGTAGTTTTCACTGTGAAGCAGTGTTCGCGCTCCAAAACCCTGTCGAGAGGAACTTCGAAAGGTCTTTTAATTGCTTGCTCCTCGTGCGTTTCATGCAAATATCGCAAATAACCGAGACATCGGTAGAATAGAGAGAGGGTTGAAGGAGCCCGGGCAAGGTTTAAGTGTATACGAACAAACGTCCCGTGGTGGATATCGAGGAAAGAGTATGTATTTAATTGAGAAATCGGTTGGTACTCACAGCTTACCGTGAGGTAGACCCTCTTGCTTACAGCCGGGGGCACTTCGTTCCTGGCTATGCAGAGGTAAGCTCCCATTTGCCTTCTGTCTACCCGAGTTAATTCGAGCTTCTCACCGGACAAGCTGTCCACTGGAAAATCGTGTACATCCTATGAATATCCTGGTGAAAGCTCCCCTATACACCCTCCTGGCCAGCCGCCAGTATTCGCACCTATACCAAATTGCTCGTGAAATACGCCCTTTGAGCGATACCTACGAAATTCCTACCCCACTCCTCGAACTCTTTGCATTCTCCTCTGCATAATTAATTTCGACTTAATCGGATTCGAACGACTACTACAACATATTTTCGTTAATTCTGTGGCACTCGCGAATTTCGTCTTATTTTCCATTGACGTTACGAGTACATTGAATTACGGTGCGATGGATCTCCTGCTCGCGTTTTCACTCATTGTCGGTTTACTGCTATTTCCGATTTTTCATTTCGACCGTTTCATTTCGCGAACCCTTTAGATTCAACCAGTCGCATTGAATTACATTATTACCAGTCGGCCGCGCGACATAAATCATCCGCGCGAGCGTTCCGCGGTGATTCGGTCATTCGGTGATTCCGATAAAACGTGCGATGCGTATAATGAGATCGATCGATAATGGGAAATCTATTATTTCCTTTGACATCTGCCAGACCTCGATTCTACGAACAATTTTCTCGCGTCACTCTTTCCTGAGAGTCCCCGATGAAATATGCGATTTTTCCTGGGAACGCCAGTGCTTGGCATACGTTACAACCGGAAAATAGGAATTCTCGTTCGCGTACCGTCGATACAATACACATGCATATTCTCGTTCTCCGAATAGCCGCTCGTGCTTTTATGTTGCCTAATTTATAGACCCCGCGTTGCGTATTATTAGAAATTTCGAGGAAGCGCATTGCTCGTAATTCTTGAGCAAATTCGAACGGAACACGGTAAATAGAGAAGCGTCTTGCCTTCGATACAAATAGCTACTCATTCCGATACTCACTCGCGAATTACAGGTGTTTGTGACTATCGCGTTGCAGCCAATTTGATTCGCGATCCCGACAGACGCAATCGATAAATAATTAATACCTAGTCTCAGAATTAATTCGCATTTGGAGTTAATTTACTTGTTAACGCCGCACGAACGCCGGTGAAAGAATGCGAAACACGAGCACAATGCCTTTCGACCTCTTCAACGATCCAAGCCTAGAACATTCCACCCATTAATTCTACCTGTATGTTCTTGCATATGAAATTCCACGCGGGTAGCGCTGACGAATCCTTGCCTCTGACGGCATTACTAATTTAATTAACTCGGCCTCTGAGGCATCCGCAGGCATTTTTCCCAATTTGACTTTGTCTGACAAAAAGCCGCGACTGGTTTACTGTTTTTCAAAATGTCGAGCCGGATATTGCGCGGTGGATGGATAATGAAAAAGCGTCTTACTCGGTATCATCTGATCGTGAGGGCCTCGCACGAGAATCGAATCACTTTTCTCGCGACGCCAAAGCACTCGGGGCGCGGGTCTTCCGGACGCCTTGCACGAGAGAGTCGCGTTCTCACCCTCGATTACTGAGACTTCGCCCGCTGATGTACCCAAGCTCAATATGTCTGGTGGAACTGAAAGAAAAAATATGTCATTTTCATTATACCACGCGAATTCGTCTTGCGAGAATTGCTGGCGGATGCTAATATGTACACATGTAGCGGTGCACCGGAGCAGCCCTTTGCTAATCCACTCTCCTAATTTCCTCTGTCAAACCTATTAACGTTGATGCGCACTCAATTAAGATGATCAGTAACATGCGTGCAAAATTTGATCTTGCAATAGTGCGCTGCTGTTCATATGCAAATTGGCACACATGTATATGCAAATATCCTCCGTGCGTCGTGTTTAATTTCCAATTTCGTCATTGCCTTCGTACACTCGTGACGCATGGCCATGGATGTCGAACGTTGCGTGGCGCGCCGTGCGGGATGCATCGATTAGCCCATGATCGGAAGGAACAAAAAATCGAGATGATACGGAATATGTACATACATGGCCATCCGAGAGTCCTCTCCGTCAATTTTCAACCAGCATGGTTTGCGATGCATGGGACATTTACGACTCTCGATGAGTCATTTATTGGATTATCCGAGGATTTTTATGAATATGCAATTTCCCTTGGTTACCACCCGGCAATACGCGGGATAAAGATAAGAAAAAAGCAGACATCAGGAAGGTACTGGTGTATTGGTAAAAGAGAAGAAGCTTTCGCGACAATCGAGAATGTAAATGAGCGGTGAGCAATTAGAAGATGAATCGCAAAACGAGTCGAGCCGTCAAACGGGCCGAATTGCCCCGTTCCGGAACTTTCGACAAGCGGACAGTCCGCGCGCGCGTGGCACGCCACGATGAAGGAAGGATTACTCACTGATATGAGCTTGAAGCACGCTTCGAGCACAAAACTTGTTAGTGCCGGAAGAGCGGTAAAGTGCCGACCCATTTTCACGATGGAGCCTCTCGCCGGTCTTGTACAGCAATCGGAACCATTCCAATTACGCCGGTTCAACTTGGACAAATATGCCTCTCTATATACACAAACCATTGAATCCGGGCATTCCCACACAAAAAGGCAGGATCTCGCGCAGTGTTTCTTCACAAAGGAATTTCATTCTATTCGGACCGATCGCTCTTTCGAGTCGAGCGGCTAGTAGTAAACCGACCATCGAACTATCCAACTGCAGTCACATACTCGATGAACGCACGAATCCCGATAGTGACCCGATGCCGATGGGGAGAGAGCTGATACCAAGCCGATACGGACCCGATACGAAGCTAGGGATACCTCTATACTCTCTATGGAGTAGACTAGCTGGATATCGTGCGCCTACCTCGTATGCAGCGTGCACCAGAGAGATACAGTATTAGCATGGTGCAGGATCACGCTGCTAGACGTCGCGGACCGCTCGGATGGAGCTACGAGAAGAGATGGGTGGGTGCGAGTGGCTTGATTAAAGCCGGGGAATATACGAATGTACAGTCGTGTATAAAAGAGAACTTAAAGCGAGTATTCATTCGACATATGAGCATCACCACATTCCCAGCGGCGAGATACAAATATTTTCCATCCCTGTTAGGAGGGCTGTTGATGATATTGGCCTAATCGGAACGCGGCCGTGCGTGGACAATGAAGGCGTACGTTGCATACATGTTTCACTCTCTCTCTCTCTCTCTGTATTCGCATATACATTGTACATATATATGTACGTATATCGGTATCTACGCGTGAACCAGCGATCTGAGAGAGAGAGAGAGCGCGAGGTAACACGCGTGCCTGCGTGTGCGAGGTTTACTGCTGGGGGCACGTATTTCCGCGGCCGCAAACACGCAGCTATACTTGACCGTAGGAATGCGACATATCGCGCAATTAGGCATACCTAGAACGTCGACGCATCCCAGCTGGCTCAACATCGGCTTCGTGTTCAGTTGGCACATGTAGCAGCCTCGGTCAGCTTCTCGAAGCGGGCGAATTTGCAGCCGCCAAGTGGTCTCCTCCTCGTCCCTCGATTGCGTTTGATTCTTCGCCTTCGCGTTCTCGAGACTGACGTGAAAACGCGTCGAGTGGGTCACTGTTCGCTGACCCATCGACAATATTGTCTGGTCTTCGGTTCGTAGCCATCCTACCTGAAAGCCAAATACATCGATACATGTCTAACGTGCAGCTCTTATCCCCCTTTTTCTCGAATACCTTCGCTTGCTGTTCGTCTTATTGACGCGCTCCCGCTCCCATTGACATACATATGCCGTTGGCACCCGTTCTCGATTACGCCGGCGGTTCATTACGTGGAAATCAAGATTGAACGACGCGACGTATACCAATCCACGATACGAACAGTGTGCCGCGTCAACCCTCTGTTGCACCGACATTCTCGCGTCCAAACGTTTGCGATACTCGGACGGAAGAGCCGATAATTTCTCCTAATCGAATCGGCCGCAACGAGCCTGGAGTTTTAACGGTGGTGCGAGTATCGAAAAGTTTGACTCGAGAAAAACGAGGGACTCGAGGTAAATGATGGTATTGGGATTACGTGATCGGTGTTAACAGGGATTGCACGGGGTTGGGGGAAGGAGACAGAGAGAAATTGAGTAAGAGACAGAGAGAGAGAGAGAGAGAGAGAGAGAGAGATTATCGAAGGCACTGGGCCAAAACGAGGGCGCCGGATCTATCGTTCGGGGAAATAGGCTGAGGGGTTCGCTCGCGCACATGCTTCCTCCGAATGGACCGGCGTGTCGAGATTAACGAGAGATAGCACCTTTTGCAAAATCTACGCGAGCCAGTATTATATATCGGCCGTAGCATCTTCCTATCCAGTGGACCAAGCGGCCGAGCGTACCTGTGCGCGTACGGGACGCGAACGAGCGCATCGCATAGGCACAGTACACTCGCACAGTCCATAGATGAGCGTTCGCCTATAGCTCGCGTCGGTAATTGCTTTTAGGCAAGTGCAAGCTCGAACCGGCGCGCAGCGTTGTCAAGCCGGGAATCGAGCCGACGCGAGTCGACTCGACGCGACGAAAGGTTCAATTTAACGTCGTATCGTGTGCACGACGACCCCTTTCACCCCGGGGGCTATCCTAGCTAGGTTCGCTCCACCGAAGCCCCACCACGCACGCCACGCCCAGGCCAAATACTGGCCCTCGGGCTTATCTATAACGGTGCACTTGGTAATTAATCTCAAGTGACTGTTGTGCCTTCCATATATTCAACTATGGCCACACGCGCACCAACTAGCCGCGGGGTGCCGGCAGGCATGCGACAGCGCAATCCTAGTGGGCTACCAGGCTACTGGACTACCTGCTCTCTACTATATTCGAGTCTCCGCTACCTACTTGTCTCTCCTATCTACCCCTTATCCGACTACTATCGCGCGTGGGGCGCGCGTCTTCCTTCGCGTTTGCACGCACGAAATTACCCTCATGAACACATTCCTCCAGCTACCACCAGACACGCCGCAACTTGACGAGCGCATCCCGTATACCCTCATGCTCTCGAACCTCTCTCGATCGGACGAGCCGTCCTCGTTTGTTCGAGTGACTCCCCTATTTGCTGGTCCTGCAAAACTCCCGTTTATTGGCACCGAGTGGTGGCACGGCGTCTCACTCCCGCCCCCGAGATTCGAACCAATTATGATTAGGATCTTTTACTGAATACTCGCGAGGACAGGCTCTGGGACGTAATTACGAAAGCGATTAGATCATTAGATATTCCCATCTCTCTCCGAGTGAGTGCGACCTATATACGACCGATTAAGTGCCGCTAGAAGGTTTAACTTTTTGCTCAAGTCGAGATAAGGGAAGAGCATTCGAAAGAAACGAAAGGGATCATTGTGTACTTGGTCCGCGTCGACCATTGGGATTTTCGCGCTCGCGAAGTCAAGGGACCTTAGCTGCTTTGCATAAAAGGTTTTATAAATGTGGGTCTTAAGTTCTCTGCGGCGGTAGAACAACAGTTTGCTCCGCGTAGATCCTGAAAAATTTCCCACTCGCTGACCCCCGTTATCCAAACTAACAGGGTAACAAATCTGGGCGGGTGAAAAAATGGTCCATCGGATGTGCGAAACGATTTGGAGAATTAGGAGAGAAAAATAGTCATTCCTGAGCGAAAAGCGCAACAGGACTTCCAAAGTCCTATCGTTTCGAATCTCTGATGGTCGAATGGCTTCTGGCGGTTCCAATTGGTATGCCAACTGTTTGAAGGGTATCCCTCATATTTCGCGTCCCACGGTAAGAAGGGAACCACGAGATTTCTCTCGGAAATTCCAAGAGAAATTCGAGACAGGTTCGATAGGTGACACACATTACCCGCAGAATTAGGAAATTCCCAAGTGGGCAGGATTGGCGGTCGGCAGTCGATGCGAGTCGACGCCGGTAAACTCCCCGCACCACAGTAGACGGCAGCCCGTCGGTCGGAAAGCTCCAACCCTCCGGTGTAATATTTCGAGAGACCCGGGGCCACGAATCTACGTTAGCGCTAAGAGATTGCTCCCCATACCCCTTTCTCTCTAGCCTCCGTCCCTTTCCTCTTCCGTTCCATTGTAATCATGGAAACAATCATTCTTCTCTCTCTCCCTCCCGGCAGCTTGCCTAGTTTCATCCCTCAACCGCCGACGTCGCTCGATCTTTCTCTTCTCCTTGCACTCTCTTTCTCCTTGCTCTCGTCCTCCCCAGAAGGTTGCCTTCGGTCGAACTCGTTCCTCCTTCCTCCGTTGGCCCGTAATCTTCTGTCTCTCCGCTTCCGGTGTAACCTTTCTCCTATCTACATCCATCCGTGGCCCGTCGTTTCATCGGTCTCTCCCTCTCCCTCTTCCTTCTTCTCCAGCGTGCACTTGGTCGCGTGCATTTCAGGCCAAAGTTCCATCCTCGTCACGCGTTCCGCTATAAGAGGCAGCGTGTGGCGGGTGGCAATGTCGATGGAACTGGCAGGGCAGTAGTAGTAGTAGTAGTAGTAGTAGTTGGGTGGTAGTAAGGTGGTGGTAGGATGGTTTGCTGCGGAGCCCCTCTTTCGCCCGGCTCCACAGCAATCACCGATTTGTCTGAATAAGCTCCGGGCAAGTATATGCTCCTGCTTACCCCGGGGAAACACCGATCCGGCCAACTCTCGTCCATCCTCTTCCCGTCTCGAGCCACCTCCTCGTTCTTCGCTGCACCGATTCTCCGACCCCTTTTCTCTACCGCTCTATCGTCTTCGTCTTCGTCCACGTCGTCGTCATCGTTCTTTCGCGGCAGATATTCCGCTAGCTGGTCTGGCACGGCGGCTGCATCCCCGAAAATCCTCCGGTTCATCGATGTTTCAGCGATGCAGCCGCTCCCTCAGCTTCCGGAAGGCAAAAGCGAGCTCTCGAGCCCATCGCCTCGAAGCGAACTTACCCGCCCAGCTCCTTCGCTTAATCGCTAATGGAATCCGCGAACCCTGGGATGGACGAGCCCCGGAGAAAATAGCCGGAGCTACTGTTTGCCGTAGAGCATAGAATCGTCTTCTCTCTGCCGTTTAACGGGGGTGGAAAATTCGCGTACGGGAAAAGCAAAAGTAAGGACGAAGTAGAAATGGAGGAAAATGAAGGGAAAATGAAGGGAAAACGACCAATCTGTCGCCGATGCAAAGACACGCGCTCCAGGGGGACTCGGTGATGAGATCCAGAAGTTGGATTCAAGGAACGGCAGACTCGTTATTAAATCGCAGTCGAGGAAAGTGCAACGTGTGCCAGGAAAATGTGATTAACCGGAAGGGAAGCGCGGAAGCGTGAGGTGGGGTAAAGAGAAGCGACAAAGAAAAGTCTACTAGTGGCAAGACTGACGGGGTAAAGGGCCGGAAGGGCGGGGACCGAGAGGGTCCTGCTAACATAAGAATGAACGGAATCGCTCCGGTGCAAGTTAGTATCATCCGTGAATAGAACCGGGTGAAGTTAAGTGTGTTCCCGGTTCTTTCATAACGTAAAAGCCGAGATTCGAGCAAAGCGGCACCGACGAATGGTAATTAAACTTTAGCCACGGCTCAAAGAACGAGTCGAATTCAGCCGAATAGGAATTGCTTCTGATCCAAAGAAGAGAGCTCAGTTTTTGGGTACTACGGTAGTCTTGAGGATTTAGCCGGCTTTGAACTTTGTCAAACGACTGGGGACATTCGTGTGGAGGAAGGAACGGATTCTCTTAGATTCCGTTAATCCTCGAATTAGCCACTTTTTCCCGAGAACAAGAAATGACCAGCAACGGGCCGATCGAACTGTGGTTCGAGAGAATCACGGGATTCTCGAGAAAGAGGGAGAATGGGAGAGAGAGAATGAGAGAAAATGCAAAAGGGACGCGAGGAATGGGAAAGGTAGCCCTCGGAAAGCTTCCGATTGTACGATGTAACGAGACTAAGCCATCTCCCAACCATTAGCCGCATCGAGCTCGTTTCCGACCGTAGCAAAACTGCTCGCGGAAGTGCACTCGCCTAATTTCATTCGTCATCCTTGATTTCTGGCCTTTTAACCCTTCCCATCCTTCGCATTGTCTCCGCGACGACAATGTAACGCTCGTTCCGAATGGGTTGCCGCTGGTACCGACTTGGAAATACGTCCACCCTCTCACAACCCTCTCTCATCCTTCACCCTCTTCGCCGTGGACCCAGCGAAACTTCTCAGATGCTCAGTAGCCGAATTATTTCTCCCAGCTGACTGCACAGATACGAACGGAATTTCTCCGAGTTTTATCGTGTACGCTTCCCGCGGAACATGCGGACGAAGCTGCTGATGGCGCGACTCTAATTTCTGCAGGATTTACTTCTTCACGGATTTAAAGTCAGTTTCGAGCGCAAGAAAAACGTTGAGTTCTAATAAGCGCTACCTGACAGGGTGAATTCCCAAGGGTGGAATGAGTTTGGGTAAGGCGAGGGGGATGATACCATAGAAGATGGGCAACGGGTAAGATTGGCCATGAGCGGCCCGAAAACAGTTTAAAGTTGATTGTGCCAGGGTGGAAAGGAGGGAAGCGAGTAGAAACGAGTGGCAACGAGTGGAACCGACTAGAACAAGCGAGGGGAATAAGGGCGGAATGACGCGGGGGGTGACGCGGGACTCAGCGGGGTACCGTTAATGGTCGGCAGTAGAGGAGCGGGCAAATAGCGCACGGAGGGAAATTCTCTGAAGATCGAGAGGCTTTAAATTCGTAGGTTTAACGATTAGGTGGTACAATAACGGGACGTAGGAATTTTCCGTGGAGCCGAGAGGCAAAGCGAAAAGGGATGCGAGGAGCATCGGGGTTTTGAGACTCCCTGGAATCGCGCCTCGCGTTTGAAACTTTGGATCTTTGGATCCTGAGGCGCAAGTGTATGTTTAACTGTGTACGTGTGTTGGACTAAGGAAGTTGCAGAGGGGCATTCGCGCGAATTAGATTTCCGTCTCCGGCGTCTGCGGACGCTCGAGCGGCGCAGCGGAACACGCGCGACTTTCTGTGTGACTTGTGTGCCAAAGTGTGGCGATGTGCGTGCTTCAACCTGTTTACAAATGGTATAGCCTCGTTTCCGCGTTTCTGTTCCTCTCGCCAAACGCGATTACTCTCCTCTGCAAAAATATTTCTCGCGCTTTTATAGCGAGACCGTTTGGAAAAGTATAAATAAACCCGTCCAAAGAACCACTCGTTCGTTCAACGCAACCGGCGGCGATGGTCAAACAAATCCGATGGGGGGAAATGTTGATTCGCGACGATTCATCCCGATTCACCGCGATTTGAAGCTCGGTATTTGAAAAAATATTTCAAAATATTACTGTGCAAAGGTTTATCCGTGGTTGACTCTAACGAGCCAGCTTACATAAAACTCCCTGGAGGTGGGCGGTAGTTCGCAGCGGTAAACAAGCGGATTATGAATCGCGCCAATTAAAACTGCCGATTGCTTTAGCGAAACCCCGGAATATTTCCGAATCCCTGCAAGTTATTTCGATTGCAAGAGGTGCCGTAGTCGAAACAGCAAACGAGGGAGGAAGAGAAAGAGAAAAAGAAAGAAGAAGAAAACGCTGGGAATTCAGTGAGAAGCGAAGAAATAGTAGTACATAATCAAGTCGCCAATCCGAAAGTCATTCTGGATATATATAGCCGAGGGACACTAGGATGTATGCGCGTATTCGAATCGGTTGGCGCATCGCGGCAATAGCCAGCAATAGCTAGCAATAGCCAACGGATAGCGAGATCAGCCAGCCGTTAAACTTTTCGACGCTTTCCGAATATAACACCGCCACCGGACTCTCGCTCGGCCGATCGGTCTCTGCTGGTTCCATTTCGCTAGGAGAAAAGAACTTTGCGGTTCGACATAAAAGAATTTTTTCGGATCCGTTGAAATTCGGCCGATTTCGAGCGTTCGACAGTATCGAGCTACATATTTGCTCGCTTTTAGTAGCAGGATGCAAGCAGACGGGTGGGGCCGCCGTGGACCGACCCACCGATATACACACGTACATAGGTACACAGTACTTACGATTAGTACGTAGATAGTACCCGCCTGCATTCGAAGCCCTTAATGAGAACGGTGAACGAATATTGCCGGGTACAAATCTGCGGTTATCGAATGTAATTCGCGATGGTGCTCTCGCTGTGGATGCGTGCTTGTATTGTGGACGTCGACGTACCCACGCGTGACTGAATGAGCCGATGGGCGAGAATGGGTGTGTATTGAATGCTGAGATAGAGAAAGAGGAGAGGAACCGTGGTTGGTGGCGATGGTGGGTGAAAAGCACGGTACATAAAATCATATAAAATAATACGACATCGCTGGGTGAATTCGCGCGTACAGCTACGTAACGATGGACACGAGGATTTCACCAGATTTAATCGTATGTTGGGAATTTCGTTTGGGGGGGAAATTCTATGGCGTTCGATCGAGTTCTGCGAGGCTGGTGGGGGATAAGGGAAGAGCACAGTGAAAGAGAGAGAGAGAGAGAGAGAGGGGAGATTATTCCTGAGGGCGAAAATGCAAAAACGTATCGCGGCTTGACTTCAAACCCTAATTAATCGATTGTTCGAACGATGCTTGCGGGCTGTGAGCTGCAAAAAGGCTGGGGCCACCGAACGACAGCTTCGATATCCTGCGAAAATAAACATTTGTACGTGCCACTGGCAGCCGTTTACGCACGCCCGATTGAATGTATACATATCCGTTCGAAACAAATTGCTTTGCCAAACTTATTGCCAGTCAGCAGGGCTCTCTATGCTACTAGGCCGGATCTCGCGACCATACCAATCACCACTGATCGGCAATCGACGATCAACCATCGACAATAGACGCGAGTCAACTGTGAATCCGATAATGAGGCAGCTCCGAATGTATTCCCCGGCCTTGCAAATTTCCCAGATTGATTTCGCATCGTCCTACGATGCGTTGCTCCCATCCTTCTTCTACTTCTCTTTTTTCCCCCCTCTTTATCCCCATTACTTCGTTGGCCTCGTTATTTCGTTATATCGTTATATCGTCATCCCACGAATTTCACCGAGCGACCGGTTATCCCGCAAAGCGGCGGATTTACGTCGAATTCGCAACGCTTCCTCCGATCAATAATCCCAGCTTCGATACGTATTTCAGATGGTGCGATTCCCGGCGATATATCAGCTTTAAATTTAGCAATATATTTTATACGCGCCTGATCGAGCGTCGATTCCATTAAAATAGCCGCGCTCTAACTGTTTTCGGCCGTATTGCGCCTCACCCGCTTTTTTTTACGGTCCTCTCAGAGCACAGAACGAAGGAAGGGCTGTGCTTCGAGTAAATAGACTTTGGAAAATTAGTCAAAGGTTTTACTCGCGATGCTTCGCTTCGAGTAAAAACAGCTCGCGATCGACGGAGCGTCTCGAAAACTTTGCGTCAAACGCGTCGAGGCTCCTGGGAATTTCGTCAAAGTCTTTGCGCAAGCGGCGAAGACAATCGACAGTCGATTGGAAATGGGATCCTCGTAAATGAGCTATCGCGGCGGGGGTTGATGAAATCGCACCGATTAATTATACCGTAAAAACGATGTACTCGCGGATGCGGGTGCGGATAGGGGTGCGGATCACAGGAGTCGCTAATGAAAAACCGGCCAGATTTCCGAGAGACGCTAAGTGAAACCACTTCGAGAATCATCATTCTAATTAGCGTTAATTTTACAGATTGTATCGACCGACTGCAAGTTAATAGATAAGTAATAAATGACTAATTATAGTCTGGTTTATATTCTGGCGATGTTGTCTGACGACTCGTGACACGAGAAGGAACGTTTAGCTTCACCTCGTTATGGCAAAAGGGCTTAACGAATTGTGTACCTCTCGCGAACTTGTGCATTCGTCTCGGAGCGAATCGGAGCTCCAGTCAAACGGATAGAGTCGACTCTCGGCTTATTTCCGGATGCTCTTGTCGGTGGAATTGGCCAAGTCTTCTCCACGATTCCCACGAAACTAGACAAAACTTATCCCGTCGGTTCCAACACTTTCGCACCGATCAAGTCGTTTGCTCTCGTACCATCAGGAATGCAAATTGCGTCGCACCATGCGGTGCCAGCGAGTGTTTTCGCGTGAACGCTCGACACCGAACACTCTGGCTAGCGATCGTCGAGAGACGAGAAGTCGACGAAGAGTCAGTGGTTTTTTGTAGGGTGACTTCGAGAGGGATTTTACGATCAGGACTCTGGTCGAACGGTCTTTAAAAGTTGAATGGAAGTGGTAGTACGCCGTGGCGCGGCGAACTGCTAGTCGTATCTTGACCGACAAAGAAAACGATCGTGTCCCACACAAACGTTCGAATCTCTCTCTCTCTCTTCTTGCATTCTCACGAGAGTGTCGGATAGGTTCGGTGGGTGGATTTTGCTCTCTCATCGATTGGCGGACTTGTCGAGGATTCGCTCGCGGTATGTTTCCGAGACTCAGTTCGCCGAGTACTCGAGAGCCAGCAATTAGTCCGCCGACGGAGAAATTCAAATCGCTTACCTTGTAATTTCCGAGTTTCCGAATGGTGCACAAAAGAACGGCTTCCTTGCCGATTGCGGCGGTCACGTTGCCGATCGGCTCCGCAAAACTCGGGACATCTGCGAAAGAAGAAATTATCCGTTCAATTAAGCCTCTCTCTCTCTCTCTCTCTCTCTGTCTCCCTTTTGCAGTTCCCCCGGCGAATCCGTTGCCTTGATCAAGGAAAATAATTTAGGACGCGCGGATTTCGGGGCTGGATTACAGCCCCGGGGAAAAAAAGAGCTCGGGGAGGAATTTTCGTCGACGGAATATCCTCTTAAAAGTTGGACGCGGCCGCGTCTTAATTCTCCCGATTCCCGATGATTTAACGGAAAGGTGGGGGGATGGGAAGCGAGCGCAAAATTGCGCGTCCTTAAAATTTCAAACGAACACATTTGTTGGACGGAGAGCGCGGAGGTTCGGGCAGGAATTTATGACCGGAGGGTGGGAAAATCGTGATGAAGTGGCAATAGGGTGGGTCGATGGGTGGCTCGAGGTGGGACGAACGTTCCCGTACATATTTTGTGCACTGGGAAAAATATTTCACCGCGCTTACAACGCTCGCAGATTCGATCTCCGTGATTCGTTACCGTCGTTAAAGCGTACGTGACGCTGCAATGACAGCGATTAACAGCTCGTTGGCGTGGGCGCATAATATCGAGCAGCGTACTGGCTGAAGCATAGTTTCAATTTCCCTCTAGGCCGCCGTTGGATAGCCTGTCATCGGCTAATGGTCCAAGATGATACGTCGCGGTTGCCTAAACTCGTTATCCAAACCGACCCTCCACCCTTTCGCGTTCAGGGTTTTACTCGAGATTTATGTCCGATCGCCGGTAATCTCGTACCACGCACGCCTCACGAGATTCTACGTTCTTTATCCGTTTATTTATTGCTTTTATTTATTTATTTATTTATTTATTTATTTATTCTTTATATCGATGGCAATACGGTTTTACGGTTGAACAGCAATAAACGGATGGAAAATTCTGTGTGGTTGCGTTTCAAATCGATGGATATTAAAAGCAAAAATGATTCCCGATTATTCTGGCCATGTGCCTCTCCGAAAGGCAAATCGTGGAGAGATCCTCGGGCTATGTACTCGAGCGGATAAGCAAGTAGGAGCTCGGAGGGTTAAGAAAATCGCAGGACGTTTTCCGGCAAGTTTCGCGAAGCAGACACGACTAACGTAGGATTCGGGAGAGGAAAGAGGTGGCGGGTGAGTCGCCCACTTACCGGTGCCCGACAAAGCGAGCAGGTTTTTCCAGGAGGCGAGCGGCTGCTCACTCGGGGAAAAATAGTTTAACGAGAGAAACTTTTCGCGAAGTCGCGCGCGGCCCAGTACGACGTCGAGGGAAATGCGAAAGAAACGGGAAAGAAATGCCAAAGGAACGCCAAGGAAGTTGAGGGGGTGGGGGGCAAAGGTTGGACCAAGGTTGGATAAGGGTGCAGCAAGATGTGTGTGGGTGTGTGTGGGTGAGTGAGCAGGGCGCAATATCCTGGCTGCGCCTATCCACGCAGTCAAACTTTCGAAATAGAAGCCGAAAACTCGGCGATCCGCTGTCGTGGAAGAGCCGAACGGAAGAACTGCACACCGGCCGAATGCAGCCATGCAACGCCAACGGTTCAGCTCTGCAACGGTGCAACGGTGCAAGAGTGCATCCGGTCGATGCATCGTGTGCACCGAACGGAAAAAGCCGGGAGTGCAGCTGTGTGCCGGGGTGAAGATACGTCAAAACTGCTTATAGAGACGCTGCCCCTGGGGAAAGAAGAGGCCGACACGAGGCGCCACGCCGTCACGGCGAAAGAGAGCGAAGGAAACAAACGTCGACGAAAGAGCGAAAAGAACACGCGAGAGACGAAGGAGACAAGGCTCGTTGGAGGATCCCGAGCGCCACTGGTCCCGCGGCACGTCGCTAGAAACAGCGGCTACGATATTATGATAAGATATTCACCGGCGGAACCCGGAGAGCAAACGGATTTTCAGTTCCAGCCGCGTTGTCATCGTTCGCCCGGTCCTCCGCCGACCGTATCTAGAATGTAATATAAGTAAACGCGGGGGAAAATCGAGGGGGTATCGTGGCCGAGCAGGCCGAGGTTAACTGGCTGGCGGCTCGCTGTTGGTTCACCGGAGGTTTGCTCGAATCTCGACCGGCTCCGTGTCGATGGCGAAGAAGCAGAAGAAGAGGGATGTGGGAAAAGACGAGCTTCGAACGAGAGAAGCACGAGAAGCGAGGCCAACGGGGAAAGGGGTTTGGACTCGTTCTAGTGGAAGGCGAAGAGAAGGGAAGGTCTGGGTAAGAGTGCGCCTACTCGTGCCGGTTTTATTTTATGGCAAAATTATTCCGGGAGAAAAATAATTCAATCTCCGGCACGGCACAGCATGGCGTGGGATGGTATGGCAGGCCGAGCCAGACTAGACCAGGCTATGCCAGACCACACCAGACCACGGTTTACCGTGTAGTAGTCCCAGCGAGTCGAGTACCAGTTGGCCGCAGCCGTCTGATCGAATCGTAAGGTAGCATCCATTTTTCGCAAGCCATCGCCCATCAGTATTCTCACCCACCCACTCATCGCGAGTAATTGCCGCAAATTCGAAAAGCTCTCGTCTGCAGGCTTCTAGTCAAATACATACACCAACGTCGATCTATTGTACGATTATCTCTCGTCCTTTCCGCGAAGCGGCATAGTTTTAACCGAAGCCTTCGAGAAACGAGCACTAGCCACAAACGCATTTGAAAAATGCTTTTGAGAGCAAAGCCATCCTCCCTTGGCGAAGAGCGGCTGCATCCAGACGTCGGAAGAAGCGAGAAGAGTAGGAGGGGGAGAGAGTAGTGCCATCGATAATAAGCTTTTCGGAAAAGCTCTCAGCTCTTTCTCGCAAATTCGCTGGGGCAGTATGATATTTCAAAATCGACGGCAAATCCTCGAGCGTTCGGCCAGTGGATCGCGAGAAAGGGAAAGAACTTTGAGAGTTGGTGGTGTGAGAGAAACAGAAGCAACGGTAGAAATGGGAGAAAATGAGCCCTAAGGTAGAATCAGATTGGTCGGATCGGAGCTGGTTCGCATCGGAACCGACAGGATAAAATATTGTTCGACGTATTTTAGATCCTACGGACACCGTTCGACGGCTATTCGTAGCCCCCTTTGCTGATACTGGCACACCAACGGGTCGGAGGAAAGAGGTCCTGCAGTTCGGAAGAGGAATGTTTGAACACATCGAGAGCCAGTGGCCCATTGCTCTCTCTTGGTCTTTGACGCTTCCTCGATTATCCTCTCTTTCGATTTTTCCTCAATTTTTATTCTCATTTTTATTCACTTATTATCTCCCTTCATTTGGAATTCCCCATTAAAAATATCCACTTAACCAATTTGCCTGATTCGTTGAATACATTTATTTTAATTAACTCATAATCACTGTATGCGCACGAAACAGCAAAACTCGATAAATAATGTAGGAAATGTAAACAAGACAACGTAAATAACAGTTTTCAATTAATCTTCACGCGGAATTTGGATTATATTCGATGAATTCTCGGTTTAAGTGGGAGGTAATTCGAACGTTACGTCGTTGCGAGATAATGGAGAAGAAGAAGTTAAGCGTGAGATGGTATTTACCTCGAATGGCGTCGATTTTGTATTACGAAAGTGACGTCGGATTAGTCGAACTATTCGATGCAAACGAGAAAGGTTTCACTGTTGATTAGATACTGTGAGTTGTCTTATGCTTGCGCGGGAAGGATACCCTGAATCGGCCATTAACGCCGAAGAAGCGCCCAGCCAACTGAGATTTTCCTCAAACGAGAGTTTAACAAAGTTCCGGGTTATTACGATGGAACAGCAAACTTTGTAGATAAGAGGGAGTACAGAAGGAAGCTTGACTTCCGAGCGCCAACTTTCTTCAAAACTGGTAAATATTTTTCCCTTACGCTCCTTTTTTTCGGCACGGATCAGCAAATTTTGATCTCGACTAAGATTCTCATTTACGGAAAAAAAGAGAGAAACTCTCTTACCACGATGATACGCGAGTGTTTCTTTAATTTTAATTCACTGAAAAGTTTATCGTCGCGACTACTCGAATATTTGTCTGGAAACTCCACCAAACAAGCCAAATTGTGGATTTAGTAACAGCCAGGGATTTACCGAGCGACCGATTTCGGAACGAGCTTGTTTAATTTCTAACGACTCGGCAGGCTAAATTTGTTGAATTTATTGGATTTCGTCGATTTATCGAATTTGTTGTGTTATCGGATTATTACGCTGCACGCAGCAGGATCATAAAGTCGTAGCACTGCCAACAAGGTCAGGTTGACTGGTGAGCGGTCAAAGTCCGATTATACAGCTATTAGGATGAATAAACGTGGTGGTGGCGACGAGTGAAAGCGGAAGATACGTAGCAGGTGGGTCGAGTAGTGCTTAAACTGTCGTCGAAGCGCGGTGTCTTCGAAGCGACGCGTCGCTCGGTAGCCTATTAAATTCATTGAGATTCTCGACGCTTATCTTCAGCACGCAGAGCTCCGTTTATGGCGCGCTTTTTGATCGAGCACGTTTTCGCGTCGCTCATCGTCCAACCCCCTTGACCACCTCGACGTTTCATAACTAGCGTCGACACGCGTGGCAGTCAAAGATGTGACATTTTTACAGAAATTTTTTGCGAATCTAACCCGACACAAAGAGCTATAACGACTGGAAAGGACTTTTCTTCCGCTTATCAATTTTGATCCGCGTAGATTCAATTAACGAGATTAATGCGATAACGAGAACTGGAGTTCTCGTGTGAGTCGAACGATAGAAACGCGTGCAGATCCGCGCGGGTGAGTCGGAAATAATAGGGAGGTTGATATCGGTAGGTACGCGATGGGGAAGCAGGAGATTCACCAGCTTCACCAGTCCTCGCTTTTTGCACGCTCGGATTTGTTGGACGTCGGAGCGGCTCGCATGGATAATGCCTTGAAAAGTGGGTAGCAGGTAGTTGAATAGTTCTTTTTTTCGGGTGGGGGGGCTGAACTCGTTATCGGAGTTAGGTTACCAGTGGGATATAGGTGTATATGTATAGATATGTGTGTGATCGTACATAACGGCTAGCGGTAGAAAGAGACCGCGGTAGAAGATAAGAGGGTGGAAGAGGGAGGAGGAGGGTGAGGAGAGCAAGGGTCGTGTAGGATAGGGTCGGAGACCGCCAAGCGCGGCTGGTGCCACTGGAGGTTGAGCCACGAGAAAGGGATGAGAATTTAGCATACGAATGCCCGATTCTCTGTTTGTAGGGTGGCGCGCGCGCGAGCGCGCGTCCTCTTGATTTACATAGTTATTATGATATTATGCAGCCGCAAAAAGATTTTTATCATCGCGGCCTGTCTCTGTCGTTCCTCAAAAAAAGCGAACAAGTTGTATGACATACGCTTCCTTTCTATGCTTAGTTCGGATCCGGACCCGACACGACGCGGGCTGTGGTAGGTTGCAACGCGTTGCGACTCGCCAATTTGGGAGAAAAAGTCTCTGGGTCCTCTTTTCCGCTCGCAGAGGGCGAGCGAGCCCCGGACACTATGACAGACCGTGAACGTTATCGGAGAAGGAACTCGAGACGAGGGAGCAGAGGGTGTGTTTGAAATTTTCGGAGAAAGGAATTCGTGGTGGGGCGCGTCATATTTATGTGTAAGGTGCAGCGCACTTTTCTCACATAGCTGGAAAATCCAAGTAGGAAATGTACCGTAAATTTTCGCAGGAATGAAAGATGGCAAATTAGTTCCGCATTTAATATCGATGTTAATTTTAGATTTCGTACCTGGCACCGTGCTGGTTATGGGCATTGCGGCCAGCGGGCACACCGCACCATGGACGTCGCGGTGTGGTACGGTGTGGTGTACCGCAGTAATTTTTTTGTTGCACCGCGCCGCGAATTTGTTTTGCATACTTTCCCCCCGACGGATCTAATTTTTCCTCTCCGCGGCTACTCTAATCCGCCCGTGCTTTTGCTTCTCGGTTTTATTAGTTTCCCGTTCTCACTGCGCAAATAAATCAAGTACTTCCAGGACGCGAGTTAATTTTTGCATTTCCGTACCTCGTCGAGGGAGGCCAGTTGTTTCTCCGGAAAAATGAGAAGACCAATGGTGGCCGGTTATGATTCCCGCGACAAACTATCCTCGTTATTATTTCGTTATCCCATTGTGGGAGGGCTCAATTTCTATTATAGGACGCGTAGCACGTTGCGCCAAACATTTCCGCTTGGCGATGCTCTTACAATAAGCCTGCCGTTATGGCTCGACACCCTGTCACTCACAATGCTAAAGCGGATTATCAAAACACCGCTCGAAATCAGAGGGAAAAGTCCATTATCGACCGACGGCGGTGGCTTGCCCGGTTGCCCGTCTGTCTGCCCGTCTGCTCGTCTGTTTGCTCGCCCGCCCTCGTTAGCTTAGTATCCAACGATAAACAAGAGAGCAAGTCCCTGCGCAACCTGCGACTCGGCCGCAAACACTTGTCTATAATCTGTCGGATATCGTTCCTGAGGTCGAGTCTGGGTTAAAAAGCGCCGATGCACACCACCCGCACGCCCGCACCCCTTATCGCAATCAAATTCCCCTTGAGCTCGTCGACTACGCGAACCCTAATTTGCTCCATTATTCGCGGTTAAACTTTTAATCCCGGCAAATTCGTTAACGATCCTGCGTACCTTCGCTTCCAACTATTCCCGCAATTTAATGCCGCTTTCAACGCGTTTTTCGACTCGTAGATCGCTGTGCTTTGCCGACGGCGTCGCTGGTGAACGATAAATATTTTATAAGACGTCAAGGGAGCATTTTCCAGGCGCAATAAGAGATCATCCGTCGCTGCTGGTTTCCTATCGGTCCGCGAGATTAAACGGAACGATAGGAAATCGGATTATCGAAACCCGGTTCTTCGACTTCAAGATAAAAGTCCATCGCTCTTGGCCAGATCCGTGAGACTTTAAAGTCTCAGGGCCTCGAATCCGTACCAAAACTTTCCTCCCGGAACATCGTAAATATATATCCTGGTGTCGGCTTGTTACCTCCGGCATGCGAGAGTCTCCCGCTTGGAGGTTCGCAAGCTGTTGCAGTAAACTAGCCTCTCGCAATTTCTCCCGCGAGCCTCCGCGCACCATGCCGCGGCAGAGAATCTTGCCACCGAAGACGAACGCGGTGGTTGCTCAAGTCCTGTTTCAGGAGTAAAGCCTGCAAACTATTGCACGCTCACTCATCATCCTTTCTGACGCGACTGCGCCAGACAATCTTTCTCTTTAATTATTTTCAACAATCGCGACTTCCCGTAATCCTGATGCTACCCCCCAAGAATTCGTCCGTTTATTCCTTATCGGGCCAATAAGCAAAACTTTCGACCTGGCGCAGAATTATCTTAATTATCCGAGATGTGCCGCGAGATGGAGACTTTCGAAAGCGACTGCCCTCAAAGTGTGCATTGAGAAAATCCATTGAAATAACCCTCGACTCAAAGTGCTCACGGTTCGCGCGCAGCGGTGCACTCGCGTTAACCGTTATCTCAAACCCCCTCCCCCTATCCACCCCGTGAGAATTTCCATCTTTGAATATACCATTTTGTAGTACTCGCAGACCGTGTGCAGAGCACTGCGCTACACATATTGCGTTACATTACCGGTGCACTTACTTACTTAGGCACATATCTACGCGCGCACATAATCCACGGAAGGGGGAGAGAAAAATCAGAGTAAATCAGAAGTGTTGCTCGTGTGGCGGTGGAAGCTCCCTCGAGGCTGAAAAGGGGAGTGGAGAAGGAGGAAGACTCGTTGAGCCGGAGGTAGCGGTTACTACGGTGCGATAATTCCATTTCGAAGAGACGCTACGGATTCGAACTTTAATTAATCGAATTCGCGGCGGTATCCCGGGAACAGCCCTCAGTTAGAAGCCCTCCTCTTTTGCCTCTTCCTTCATTCGCCACAGTGCATCGCGGCGAACGGCCGAGCAACCAACCGTTCCGTCCCGTTCGCCCGTGTTCGTCTTTCCCTTGGAGGAAGAAGCCTCGGAGGCTCCTCCGATTCCGGAAATTAGTAAGATAGAACTGGTGGGCCAGTGCTGCGTCGAACAGACTGCACTCCCACGCCTACATGTACAGGTGTTTGCGGCTAGACCGAGCTAAAGCAATTCTCGCGGACGGGAATGCGTATGCGGGTGTGGATCAGGCTGATGGGAGTGTGGGTGTGCACGTATCCGGATGCGCGCACACCGAAATTATGTGCTCTCAATGCTGCTCACGCTCTCCCATCTCTAGTCCTACCGCTAAAGCGGAGCGCGAGTACTCTCCTAGTACAACTCGAGCAACGGCTTTCGCGACACTTTGTCCACCGCGCTGCGTCGCGACGCGGTTTCTTGCACCAAGGGAAAAAGCTCGCTTTATTTTACCCAGCCCGCCTCTCCACCTCCACGGAACCCTAGGCTGCATCCACGAATTTGCAACTAAATGCGAGCCTCGGTTAAGAGAGTCCAGAGAGAGGATGAAGAGGGAGGGAGAGAAAAAGAGTAGGATTGGCAACAGCGATTCACCGGCCCGGAACCGACCGCTAATCTTCGAGCGCCTCGGCCTCGTTCGCTTATTTCGCGCAAAAGGAATTCCCGAGGAATCGGATCCTTTTGTGGTCTCTTAGCTTTCTTAGCTCTCTTAGCTTCAGTCTTAGTCATACTTCGCTTCGGTTGCCATTTCCGCCGTGCTGCTCGGACAGTTCGACGAGCAGCGGGACGCCGAAACGGGTCTGCATCGAGGAACTAATCGATCGGGTGGTATCCAACGTAGACCACGGAACCATGAGTCCAAGAGACTCTCCAAGGGAAACACGCCGTAATTATTGTGCTCTGTTTGACATTTGTGTTTGTGTTCCTCTACAACATCGTAAATCTCTCTCTCTCTCTCTCTCTCTAACCATGTACTCACGCGTGAAAAATCCAGCTACGCTCCGAACACGAGATTCGTCGTTCGAGGCTCGGTAAGAAGCCGGAGGGACTAGATTCGCGAGGATGAGGGCAACCACGAAATTGCGTTTAAAAGTTTACCTTGCCAAGGGTATAAAGGTGTGCTCGCGCGAGGTGTGTTTACAATTCACCTCACGGTCTCCCCGTCTTTTAATGCGCCCCTGCGCACGTATGGCCACGGTTGCGCGTGTCCTTGCGCTCCAAGAAGATTACCTCTCGTACGTGAGAGACGTGTACGCACACCGTTCGCCCCGTGTTGCGCGGATGAGACGTCTCGGGCGACTGAAACCTATGATCACCGACCTGTACGTTGTGTTTACGCAGCTACCGGTAACCAGCCAGGTATTATGCGGCCGCACAGGGTCACGTACTATCGCGTTATACCGAGGTAATTAACGTTCTCGCTGCACTGCGACCCCAATAAACTTAAGCACTCGCGAACCTCTTGCATATTCGCACCCTCTGCCTGTTGTGCTGGTTCCGATTCTTAGGTTAGCGAGGTTAGGATTACGAAAGAATCGGTCGCCGTGGCATTGACCTTATCCCACGGAATCTGACACAAACAGTAGCACAAACGTACTCCTCGTAAACGTAGAATGAATAGGTAGTGTATTCGCTTGCGAAACTGGATATCACCGGCCATCAAGATTCTCTTCCCCTATTGTATTCCCTGTCTCAACCCTCACCCCCTTACCTTGCAAGTTGCGTCGACGCATGCCAAGGGATTGCATCGGATTAACGAGCACCGCTATTAATTAGTTAATAGCTTGTACCAGCCACGATTTAATCCTCTCGACAACACGATCTCACGTGTAACTACTTACGTCTACCCGTTTTGAGGGAGCATCCTGCCAAGTGGTCGAACATGGTTGAAAGTCAGTGCTGTTTAATCCTCGCAAACCTGTGTTTCACGAGAACGTCGATTCGCGTAAAGCATCTATCTATATCTACGCGCACGGTACGGAAGCCAATCGTGACGTTGAGTTTCATTGGATGGTAAGACGCATTAAAAGGAACGGCTACGGGTTTAAGATGCAAAAGCGAGTGGACGCTTGAGCGTTTCGCCCTGCTCAAGGCCTCCAAGCCGCTCGAGTGGTAAACTTGTAAGTGGCGAAATAAAGTTCGGGCTTGCCGGCTACGGTGTCTGTGACAGTTTAATTAATATCTTTCATCTTCAAAGGAAAAACTTGGCGAACTAAGCGCCGTGGACCCAAGGTGGCGAGCCGAGCAGAACCACTTCAACTTCGGACACGGTTCTCTCTCTCTCTCTCCGTCTTTACCTTCTCCCCCTTCTCCCATCTTGGTCCTTGCCACCGCCGTCTCCCGTTCTCGGCTAGCGTTTACCACCCTCTACGGCTCTACGCCGTTCCGAGTCTGCGAGCCTTCGAACCTCCGACCTCATTCTTCTTTCGGTCGTTTGCTCCTTGCTAAACTGCGACTATCCCCACTCTCTGACCTTCCGACACAAACTTTCCGCTTATTCTTTCGATGAGTGTCTATGACGCATCGATGCCTCGTCGGAGCAGTACCATTTTCTTCCGCTACCCTTGGAATTCGAGGTGGTTTTAGCCAGTGGCAATAAGCGCAAAGAGGAGTCTCGTATTATCCTAATCTCGAGCATTCGTTTTCGTTGAATAAAATTAACCCGTACGGCGAATGGGTGAGAAAGAAAATGAATTTAGGAAGTTGAGCGGCACCGCTGCTGCCGCCGCAAAGTTTCTTCCTCGCAGAGGATTTTTCCTTCGCGGATGGTAAGATTCGCCGAGTGAATTTGTGGCTGGACGATTTACGCGACTAATTACTCGACGAGGGTGTCGATTTTAATTAACGGTGTCAACGTGCACAGACTAATAAGTTGGGAACTGTGGGGACACGCCTAGTAGGTAGATTCTATGGAACCTTACTCGAGGTAGAATCTTACCTCGAGAATGGCCCGTTGAGACAGCGAGGAACATACATACCTAATTAACCACCGCGCGGTACCCGGTTATCTGATTTCGCCAGCTAGCTCGCATTCTGCTCGTAATGAGCGATCAAGCTTCGCGGTCGAAATGTCACGTCGTCTCTCGCATCGCGCCAGCTCGTCATCCCCTTCGAGCGCCTGGAGGACCTAGGCAGGCGAACGAGCGGCCAACGGGAGACTTTGGAATAATTAGCTGAGCGCGATACGCGACAGGAATTGTACGTTGATAATCCGCTTTGTCGAAAACCAGAGCCTAATAATACAAGGGGACGAGAAGATTCGGACGTAAGAATGTTGATGAAATTCAATGAAATGGCTTTAATCCTCTTGTCGACCGATCCTCGAAAGCATTCGGTGTAGGCACAGTGGCGCGACTCATCTCTGCAACGCGACGAGGTGCCCTAGCCAAGACCCCCGTCGTGGTAGCAAGAAACCTACTGGTGCTGCTGCTAATGTCCGCGCGATAAATCACTCCGCGAGGCGAGGCGGTACCCGTTGAAAAAGCATTGGTGTCAATTGGACGGGTCAGATTAAATCGGCGCGTACTCGACGAGCATCCTGTGAAGCTAGAAGACTGAGCGGGGTTGACGGAGAGGGTGCACACGTAAAGTAAGATAGAGAATGGCCCATTCGATGAATGTGCCGGCTGATGTTATGACCGATTGTAATTACAGCGATCATCTTGAGAGCGGAACAGTAAAGGAGCTCCTTTAGGGAACCGAGGGGCCGAAAGTGCCTTCGAGATACGAGGCAACTTTATTTCGTCGGTAATAAGGCCAGTAATAAAGTTATTGAAGCGGGAGAGGAGCGGCCGTTAAGCTCGAGGCATTTAGCGCACACGGAGCTATTAGACGTTGCCGTCCGAAAGGATTCTTTCGATATTCTACTCTTGCCTTGCGCTCGCAATCATTTTCCGACGACTTTCCTCCCTATTTTCGCGAATAATAAAGAAGGAAAAGTGCGCAGCAATTGTGGGCGGGGAGGGGGGGGGGGGGGCGAAAACAGCAGAGAACGAGGAAAAGCGAGAAAAATGTCGGAAACGCCTCGGTGGAATTTAGTTTTAGCGCCAACGAATTTTCTTCCTGGAATATATGCGCGCGCGTATTCACCGACGATTAGCCTCGTAAAATACGAGCTGGAGACGGACGGGAGGATAGCGCGTGCTCCATTATCCGTGGATGGGCCGCGAGAAATAAAAACAGGCAAAAATGGCGAGGTGAACGAACATCGCACCGCAAAATCCGTCGGTCCGATGAAACTCTCGATTAGCTAAGTCAGGCGAGTACTGTCTAGACACGGTAGAGTCTGTGATTAAGCTGCTTCACCTGTCCACGGACAATGACTATCCCAGCCAGCCAGTGAGCGAACCAGCCAGCGAACCAACCAGCCAGCCATCCAACGAACCACCCGACCATCCTGTCAGTCAGCCAGCCTACAACCACTGGCTACCAACCACTGGCAGCCAGCTATTCCGTAGCTTTGCTTTACGGTAATATCGCGGTAAATACGCTCCGGGGCTAAAATCTCGAGATCTTGGATAATGGTTCGTGCAAAGAAGCCAAGTCAATAAACTCGATGACTTGACTTACCAAAAGTGAAGATCTACCAAATTGAGATGTCAGACGACAGTGAGACACCGCGACGATAACCTTTAATGCATCGGTCAGCAGGAGAGAATCCGCGGTTTCATCAATTCGTGGCAAGCCGAATTTCGCTGCGCCTGAGGCATCAATCAAAAATTCCTCGCACGGATGGATGGCTTCCACCGAAAATCCAAACTTCTCCCTCGTTCCCCGCGTAATTATCGGAGCTTTCCCATCAGTATGAATAACAGCCACCATTATAAGGCTTCCTTTGTAACGCGGGAGCATCATCGATTCGATCCGCACTCGGCGGTCGGAACGCACTACGATCGAGCAGGATGCGAGCGTAGCGCGAGACGGATTGAAAAGCTGCGTTCGCTCCTCTTCTTATTCCAGGAGCCGGTTGTCCTCCTTTTAAACCCGTTATTCGCAACGGAAAAGTAGTCGCGAGTATTATCGAGAGTAGTCTCGAATTCAATCGATTGACCCACGCAATTAGTTGTGCAGCAATAATCAATTAGGCAAAGTATCGCGTTAAAAGTAAGTACCATTATCGGAGGGGATTGTTTGGGGATGGTGAGCCGATCGGGTCGTCGGGGATCGCGGCATACGATGGCCAGAGGCATTTACTCGCGATCGTGGTCGCGGCTGAGGTCGCGGCTGAGGTCGCGGCTAGGGTCGTGGCTGGGGTCGTGGCCGCGAGCGCGGTCGCGGTTGCACCGAAATCGCGACGCGACGGAGGCAGGCAAATGTGGCACGCGATTGTGGCACGCGTGCACCACCGTAAACATCGGCCGAAGCAGCGCCCGAGTGGCGAGCCCGGTGCCAATGCCGGCGGCTTTATACATTCGGAAAGAAAACAATACGTTCGGAATATGTATGTAGATGGGCAGGAATGGGGACTGGGACGGGGCTTGGAATTGGGATAGGGGTATGAGTATACCGCTATGCACAAGAATGTACCTGGTAACGTTGGATTCGTCGCAGAGGCGTTCTGGCGCGCGGCGTCACTCGTAATTGTAGCCCCGCCGAGATTGGTGCTGTAGTCTTCGAGAAGTACGTAGCACAGTAATAGCCGTGCCACCCTCATTCTGAAAGTGGAAGAAAAAGAAACCTGAACAATAATAACGACTCTTCTCCCAACCCACCCGTTCACCCTTCTAGTCCCGTTCCCGTCCCCTCTCGTCATACCCTCCTCCCCCCCGCCTTCTTGTCATGCAGTTCACTCGCGAACCCACCAAAAATACAACATCCCGTCGTCTTGTCCTTACCGGTTCCCAATCGATACGTTTCTCAAGCGACAAGTACAACCTGCTTCGAGTCCGCGCAATCCTATCGGACGTACGTGCTGTCCCACCATACGCCAAGCCTGTTTCCGGGCAGGTGTGCTACTGCTCAACACCTCCGTCGCTGCACCCTGGACAATTATCCTTTGCGCTATCTCATAAATAAGCCTCCCGCTTAGTCGGCTGGGCCGATCTCGCCTCGTACCACGTCGACGGCCAAACGTTACACGCTCGTAGTCGGCTCGCAGACAACGCGATACTACGCGACACGTCGGGAGAGAGAAAGCGAGAGAGAGAGAGAGAGAGAGAGTATCGGTTGGGTACCCAGGGATTTCAACGATCCCCGTCGGGGCTTCTTATACATATATACCGAGCAACTGCTCCTTCTTATTTACGGCAGGACTAAATGAAAAGTCTCCTCCTAACCCCACACCAGCGGACTCTCCCTCTCTCACCCTCTCGCTTTCTCTGCCAGGCCTCTTCCACTGGCACGACTTTTTTCCCCATCCCGACCTCTTTTCCCGGTCTCTCCATCGCATCTCCACACCCTGCCCTCTTATCCACCTCCTTCTCTCACGGTCTTACGCTCTCACGATTTTTCTCTCTCACCTCTTTCTCTCTCTTTCGCTTCTTTTTTCTCTTCTTCGCTGTCCTCCTCTGATCCGCACGAGTGTCAGATTATAAGCTCTTTGTCCTATCTCGCTTACGCGTGATTGATGGTTCTCGCGAATGAGAGCGAGAGATCGGCGAGAGCAGCGAGCGCGAAGGATTCTCTGGCGAAAAATTCCCTGATTTTGAAAGATAGCCTCATAAGAAAATCGTCAGACGGGATATTATAATATCGTGGCGGAGGTCGGGTTGCCGAATTGCGCTCACGTTCGCTATGGCTAGGAATGCCCGAGTGGCGAGGCGGTTTCACGCATTACACCGGCATTATGAGGACCTAACCACCCCGAATTCCTCGATATCCTCCTTCTTCTGGTCATTTTGGAACGAGCTCTACGGGAGATAAAACGCGCCGGAGGAAAATCCGATTTTCGTCTTTATTGAAAGCTTCCTCCGTAGTAGATTGGTAATATAAGGATCCAAGAGTAAAGAGGTCGTCTCACTTTTGATACTGAAATTCCATTTCCGACGCTCTTAGGGTTGGTTTACCGCGATGAGTTGTTTGTCCGCAAACACTCTCTCTTTTTCGCTCCTTTTCTCCGGCCGGCTTTCGTTTCTTTATCATCCTCGTAGGTCGCTTCCTCTTATTGCCAATGGAAAGTGGTTAACGTTACGGTCGGCGGAAAAGCCACGCGAGCGCGATACTCGAAAGCAATCGGAGAGGATCGAAAGCAATGGGGAAGGCGGCTCCGACTGATTCTGAGCATCGATTCGTCGATCGAACCGTAGAAAAACGCATCGCTTCAATTAATAACATATCGATGGAAAGAGAGAGAGAGAGAGAGAGAGGAAGCTCTGCCACCGGTCTTCGAATCCTCGAAATTCACGGCACTGTCGCCCTTCTGGAACAATTGGCAATCACGAGGGAAACGAATTCATTTCTGGTGGGATGCCGCCATGTGTGTATCGCACATTGCACGTCGCAAGCGTTAATTAAGCACTTTGTGCGAGAGGGAAAGCCGCATTCTCGCGGAATACCGACGAATAAACGATGACAGGTCGATCGAGCACCATCAGTTAACCCTTTCGCCGCGGCGGTCCTCGCCACAAAGTCCCTCGTCTAGAAAGTGGGAACATTAAGCGCTCGAGATAAGCAAAGCGATAGCACTTGTCTTAACTTTTAATTCGATTTTCGTGGCGGATGATTATAGCCCCCTTGAGATTTTTGCGGAAAAAGAATGGTTGGAATTCCGTCTAATTATCTATCGATGAATGTTCTGGGATTAAAATGAAGTGTAGAATGGGTATTGGAAAGTTTCAAGCATTTCCGTGGAGGTATGAAAAATTTCATTTTATGGCAAAATCTTAATGACTGACGCAAGTCTCCCCACACGCAAGCGCCCCTCGGGAGAATCCTACCAACACTGATCTACTAATCTACTACTTCTACTTTCCCACGCGAATCTTTTTGCGGGACGACGTCTCGAAGGATCGCGTGGAATCGCACGAGCTTTCAAGATTATTCGACGATGATCCGATAACGAACTAGTTACGGATTTTCTTTGCCGCACCTTCGATGTGATTTTTTTTACCCCTCGGCTTTCGCTACTCCAAAGAAATACGCGCGAAGCAATATGTGGAAAGTATCGAGTGCCTATAATGAGATTTCCTTCTCGTACGAAGAAGAATCGTATAGAAGGTGATTCGCAACAGGAAATTACAACTATAATTCCAAGCCGAGAATTATTTTACAATTTTCCTTGCGGTACAATACGAGCCAGATTATTGCTATGTGTCAGCGAGTTTCTGTGATTCTCCTTTGACTCTCGAATTCCTTTATCTTGCTACACCGTGCTATGGAAAGTATTACACTCGAAAGACGCGACGCTGCGAATCTCGACACACAGCACTGCCGCTTCCAGAGAGCTGGCGAATAGTTAGCACGCAAAAACAGATTAATTTGCGGACAGCGAGCGGGACCAATGTTCTTCGAGAAGAGTTAGATTCGAAAACTTATGCGACTGGTCGGATTTACAAACCGTAATTACGACAGTAAAAACACACAGAGGACGAGAGAGATATAGAAGGAGAACGAGGGAAATGGTCTCGATTGGTCGTCAGGAATCATTTTTTGTTCGGTCGAACAAAACCTAGAGCGGAGCGAAGCAGCGAGCAGAGAATAAAAGCTCGTGCCTTCGATGACCAATCAATGACTCTTTTCGCTTCGCCCTTCCGATGCTCTTCCTGGGTCAATGCGTACGGGTCAGTTGCGTTGCAGAAAAAAATGTTGCGTTGGCTTAAAGCCCGGAACCAGCAGCCGCGAGGCACGTAAACTTTAATTCCACTATTGGCGATCGATTCTTCGAAGCTCACGATAAATCTCTCTCGCGTAATAGATGTCTGTCAAAGTGAATCGCGAAACCGTTAAGGGAGATGATCTTTCGGCTCCCGTGGAGAAAAACGGCCCATAAACCGGGATTGAGTCCCGTCGTAGTATCGTCCGTGATGCGCTCTTTTCGCGGCCTTTTCGCGAAACGAACATTTTGGCAGAGTTTACTGGCCTGCTCGTGTTCGGGTTCCGCGATATGAGCGAGATCGTTGCTGGCCCAACACCAGAACCAAACTTCAAACATTCCCCTCGTATTTCTCCCGTTATGAATTAGCGGTCGGCGTTATTGGAAAATTGTTGTTATCGGCCATGTCGAACATTTCGCACAATTATCCGCGCACACCTGGTCGGAGATTAGCTTTTTGACTTTTGAAAAGTGAGCAACTATGCTTCAGATTCCTTTATCCCGTAAAGTTACTATTCTTTCGTCGCGGTATTTCACATCAGAATTTAAAGCAAAACCAATTGCATTGATAAGCTTTCTATGAAAACTAATTTGTAGTTGTAAATTATTAATTATAATTTATATACAATGGCTTGTTTGGTATAGTTAAGTTTCTTTCCGGAAAACAAATAAATAAGAAAATCTCGGTAGATCGTGAATTTCGGAATTTGTTCGTCCGACGCGAAACGTCCGAAAGTTTCAGGGGAATCTCCGAGGCGATCGGAAGAGGCTATCGTTTCCGGAGAAAAGTGCGATCTTGCAATCCCAAGGAAAATTTCACCGTCGAGTACCCTCGAGATCCATACCCACAAGAATCACGGCCCGCATATCCGGACCGCCGGCCCTTTACCCAATGGATCGAATTCTTATTCCTCGCAAAGGAGATCCGGCGATTTTTTACGCGGTAACACCCTCAGTGCACTCGGATCGTGTGGCGACTCGCGCGTAAAGCCACTCGGAATATTTCCTCTCAAACGCGCGTGTTACCAAACTTTTTCCTATCCCCAATTCTCGTTTTCGCCTTTTTCGAGCTTTCTGTCCAACGACCCGCCACTAGTAGCGATCAATCGGATCGATCTGTCCATCCGTATCCCGAATCACGAAGCGCGACGGTGAACCAGTAATTTCGAAACCGGCAATTGGCGTTTGGAGAACGAAGGTGAAAGAAACTTGGACCCGTGGCATATTACCTCGTGGAAAAGGTGTAGCATTATACTCGCAAATAGCCGGGAGGATTCATAGGCGGCTGTCGATGCGCGACACTGTATCCAGTTGTATTTTTCTGGTGAACTCGCACTGTATCGCGATAGTTGGCGGTTAGTTGCACTCTAATCGTCGACGACCGATTGCCGGGTAGCCGAGGAAGAGAACGGAAACGGGAGAGAGCACGGGAACGCGAGTAAGAGTGCCGATAGGAATGATATCGACGGTGGACGCATCCCCGGGCGTCGGGACGCGCGTACTGACGGTGCTAGTAGCGACGAGGACGACGGTGGCGGTAGCGGCGACCGTAGCGGTGGTGGTGGTGACGAGTTGTTCGCCGTAGGAATCGCGTCGCGTTGCGTCGAGTCGCGTCGCACCGAATCGCACTGAATCGCAACGGGACGCTCGGCTCGGCTTCGCTCGACTCTCCTCAAATCCTTCGCATCGCGCAGGTCCAGGACCTCCAATCCCTGTCTTCCCTCCTCTACGCCCCCATCCGCTGCGCCGCTTCTCGACTGTCCTCACCCTTAGCCTCCCCCATCAGCCCTCGGCCTCAACCCGCTTGGTCCCACCAGCCCCGAGTCCCTGGATATAATATTCATTTTATTATGTACCTCCGATATACATGCGGAATCCTCGAAAACCAGTTCCATGCGCGAGAGAGTCGAAACGGATCCTCGAGATACCTCCGGGGACTGTCCTCGTCCAAACGCGTCGCCTTGGACACTCGAGTTTGACGATAAAGCGGCTTGCCCGGAACCTCTTCTTCCTCCTTTTTGCCGGTAGACTGACTGACAAGAGGGAAAAAGAGGGTCGCGCTGACGATCGCAACGTCAAAGAGCGTCACTCCCGGGAACGGTGACGGTTGCCACGGAATGAGAAACGGCGGCGAGCTGGCTGCCAGAGAACCAGCCGGGTACCGAGAGACCAACTAAGGAGATAAGGCTGCCACGGGCCAGACCCGACTGGATAATCTTTCAGTGAGCAAAGTTACCCGGTCGCGTGGTCGGACAAGGTGCATCGCGATGCCCACAGTTTATGCTAAACGAGAAGAGTTCTCGGGAAGTGGTCTGGCAAATGGAGCAGGCTTCTCGATACATAATTATTACTGTAGAGTGGGAATAGAGTGGGAAATTAGTGTCGGTGCAATGGCCGTACTGTGGAGCTGTAGAGCGGCTCCTTAAAATGCACTGAGCAAAGATAAATGGAAGAGGTTTCGAAGCTGTTGGGGAAAAAAAGTCACTTGAACGTCGGCATGCCGGCAAAAAACAGGCGTTGCATCCGAGGAAACCCTGGGAACTCGTAGAAAGGAGAGCGTGTGGGACTCTCGAGAAGCAGATTCCTCGATTTCATTCACGGAATGGAGTATCACCGACCGGATTGTCGGATTTTGCGCTTATACTGGCCGGATTTTGCATTACTTTCATCACCATAACACTCGTTAGCGAAAGCAGTGACCGAGCCGAGTTACGCTAGCGTAGTGTAATAAGCCGTCGCGATGTCGCCACGCGGTCCTTAAGGGGATCCGATCGGATTACGCGCTAAAAATCCTCAGGCTTTCGACGGAGCGGGGCATGGAAGTTTTCGGGGAAATTCGGTGGCGGCTTTGCCCGTTAGAGCATTATCGGAGAAAGGTATCGGGCCGGGCGATGATGGTAGTCGGTGTGGTAGCCGACGTTGCTGGACATAATATTTGATTACTGGATTACGAGCGGCTTTACCAGGGTCGACATCGCATCGCATAGGATCGTGTCGCATCGCGCAGGGGTATTGCGCGAATTTGACTGTACGATAACGCGCGGTCTTTTCTCTTTGGCATCCCCACTAAAATTACCCGTGCATCGTATCTCCCGAAGGACTCGTTGCAAACATCGATTTATTTCAGAAATTTTTTATGAAAAATCCTTTTTTCCTCTTTTCTTATTTCCTTCTTTCCTATCGTCCCAGGTAGCTCTCGCGTAACTGCCGGAATAAATCGCCGGTCCGAACCGAACCTCGATCCCGAAACAAATCGACCTTGCACCGCGCTGCGGAAGGACTGACTGCGGTGCTAGGGTTGTCCCAGGGGTACAATCGTCCACGCGGAGAATCGACAATTAAGAGAGTAAGAAGCGCAATGGCGTTGCGAGTATCGATCTCAATTGCATATCACCTCGACTGGCGGAGGAAAGTTTACCGAAAAAGAATAACGATGCAACGTGTTTCATGAGCAACGCAAAAGTCCACTTTTGATGAGTTCGCGCTACAGCTAGCAACGCGATTAAAGTTCGTATTTTTGACGCTTCGCATTTTTCTTCGCCTTCCCAACGGTGCCAAGCTTTAATTGCTCCGACTAATCCCAAGCAGAATTTTGCGTGGTACGAATGTCCACGCACGATCCTTGGAAATTTGAGAAAAGCTTGAAATTGAAGCGAGAGAAAAAGCGACGGAAATTATCGGGAGTGGTAGAAAAGTTGTACGATGTAAGAAGTGTAGACTGTGAGGTAGTGGTCAGTGTAGCGTGATAAAATAATGGAAGCGAAACGTTCAGTCGTCGTGGACTCAGCTATAGAAATGACGACGAGCATTGTACTCCACGGACAGCAGGGCAAGGATTTTCCCGCTCTCGATACCAGGACAGACGGCAAGGTATTAGGGACTTTATTATATTGGGCCGCGCGATTGCGGGCAGAACTTGGTAAATACTGCTCCCCGGAAACGTTCGAACAGCGATAAAGTAAGAGTATATACGGCAAAGTATAGAGCTAGTTAAAACTTAGTCGCGGAAACTGTTTGCGGTATAATAGACGTCGTTTTACGTTAAAGGAAAGAGAAGGAGCGGAAGGGGGTAGTTCGCCTGGCGCGACTCGAGCAAGTCACTCCGTTTGGTACGATTCCGGTGCACGCGCAGCGAACCTGCCACCAGTTTCGTACAAAGAACCGAATTGTTACGAGTCTCGTATTGGTTGATCGTCGAACGATGTGCCGCGTTGTGACGCGGATCCAAGCGCGGTATCCAATGTGCCGCAGCCCAATTTCGACCAAATGGGACTTGCGACCGAACTAGCTATACATCGAGATCAGATTCCTCGGTTTTGTTGTCCGGCGAATCCAATTTATTACCCACAAATAGAATTTATTTATTTGTTTAGCTAAACGAGGGGGGGCGCGAATCTTTCTCATTAGTAACCGATATACTGTGCATGTATATATGTTGAATGCGATCCAATTCGCCAGCAATTTAAATACGCACATCCTGGAATGCCAAAGAACATAAGCGGAAATTATATACGAGAGAGGTGTGTATTCGCGACAAACATTCGTCACAGTCTAGCGAATCACGTACATACGCGTTAAGAGCCTTCGATTGCTCCAATCATCGTCCAATGCGCCACCCAACTCTGCCTAATATCGCCCGGGGACATTTTAGTCCCTTTTACAGTTAAGCTTCAAATTGTTTTCGGATCTAGTTTCGCGATTTTTTACGAATTGAAAAAATTCCCCGGGAAAAAAGCCTCTTCTACTATTTCCTCGCGGGAAGCGTGTCAAAGCCAAAAGTCCCAATCGGAAAAAATAACTGCGGGGCTGTATTCTATGATCAAAAGTACCGACCGTAATCGACAATGAAAGTTTGCTGTGTGCAATTTATGAACTTGTATATTTTCCCGAGAATTCTAGAGACCGGCGCGACGTAGCGTATCGGCCGAAAGAAGATCTAAAAATCGAACATCCGAATATATCGCACACGTCGGATTTTATTTCCTGATGAAACGTAATACCTTATTTCTTGCGAGGATTGGAATCGCGCCAAACGGAATGAATTATTTTTCGGTGCTTCAGAAGAATTTTCACGAAAAATCGCGATCTGCCGCTTTCCGCGTATTACACATTTCGCTCGACTGCTCAGTCGAGTTAGTCCGAGTAGGGAGTCGAAAAGTTTAGAAAAATCCTCATGACGAATTGCGTCTCGCATACGCGAATGCAACCCTTGGCCAATCACATGGCTCGCTGGCCCATCTCGGAGACAGCCTGATGTATAAACATATTTCATAAAATACGTGACCACGCGTATTTTTACCAGCTTATCTTCGTGACCACGCGTCGCAGACCTGGGACATGGAAGGGGGGTCGGAGGACGTCCTAATGCGCCGAAGAGGATCGGCGAATAGGAGAAAGAGCAGCCACCTGTTCAAGGGTCGCTCCGAGAGATCAACGATGCAAGTAGATCCGGCTCGTCGGAGATCGGTCAGTGGAATTTGCCGGGTCAGTAGGATCGATTTCTCAAAAGGGAAGCAGCAACAGTGGCTGCGATTGAGCAAATTCACGTTGGTAGAGAATCACCGTTTCGTCACCGTGTCGTCAGTCCGCACCGAGTGTCTACGAGCGAAGTTAACTTCGACGGAAGACCCTAGGTTTACGAGTAATTTCCCACAAACGTACAGTTTCCTTAGACGCAGCCGCCGGCAGGAAACCTTCCTCGTTTCTCTCCCGTCTCCTTTGAGCTTCGCACTCTTCAACCGGTGCTCGAGGAGTGGGTTCTTTTAAAGTAGCAGCAACTTAATACCCTCCGTCGAATACTGATCAGCATCTTGCCCGTAAACAATGCCAATTTCGATTCGGCGTGAGCAAGGGGTAAATTTAAAGTTCGTACGCTATCCGCGGGTGGTACGTGTTCGGCAGGATGCGACGTGGGAAAAGGGCGATCGCCAGTTTGAGTCTCGCAGTCGGGCAATATTAAAAGCACTCACAGCGAGAATATTGACGGAAGCAGTCTCTACGTTGGAACATCCGCGACTTCTACGTAGAGTCGTCAGGGGATAGGGAGGGCAGAGGTAGGAGGCAAACTACGACAGTTTGCGCTCGATATTTCCCCTCAGCTAGGACGAGTGGGACCCGGCGCCAGTAATTAAAACCTTTCTCGCGCTCTCCTCGAGGAAAGTAGCGCCGCAGTAATCGTTCCAATTAGCTCGCCATCCTCGACCGCGCCGTGCACCGTAAGGAGAAGAGAGAGTTTGGGATAATCTTGGCGCAGTGCTCGGATTCCGGAATTCCATTATAAGAAAGAGCGTGTAGACATTCGAATCAATGGGGGCAGCTAATTAATGTAAACGAGCATTAACGGGGGGTTGAGAAGCGTTAAGGGAGCAGAGTGGTTTCGTGTTCCATCGCGCGTGGTCCAGTCCGACGCGAGTCGACCGCGAGCGACGCTACGCAGCTCGACCGGCCGTAGCATGGTGAACGTAGGTACCTTCATTTCCGAAAGTACGTATTCGTAATAGTGGCGAGATCGATGGTTTTAATCAAGGAAATGTCTCTCGGCATCGGGGCTCGTGAGCGAGCCCACCGCGGTCATGTTTATTAAAAATAGAAATAACCAGTAGGTAGGCATGCAGGCAAGTCCGACGGGAAAAAAATAATGCATTCCGGTAGTACCGAATTAATGCTCGAAGGCCTGACTCCGATACGAACGGCGCGGCACGGCGCGGCACGGCGGAGCAACCTCGCAAAGGGAGAGCTTCGCACTCCAGCGCGTTGGGCCCTGCCTCTTGACACTCGTTCGATACGTCTATCGAGGTTATTGGTACGCGTGACACAACTCTTCTCTCGAAGGAGAAAACACTACCGAGGAAAGATTCTTTTCTGTACTTTCGGATCTCGGCCGCCTCGCTGCCAAATGAAATCCAGCTTGCTCTCTACGGGGAATGGCTCGTGAGATCTATTTGTGCATTCTCGTTCTCGGGGAAATTCTGATTACGCGAGAGCGCGACATCGTGCCGATCTCTCTCTCTCCTTCATTATTAATTGAACTTTTTAATCATACGTATTACGACGGAACGAGGCCAAATCGTGAACTTCCTTGCTCTTCTCTTCGCAGTCGACACGGATATGAGAAACTGAAGAAACTTCGGTGCGACGCCTCGCGGAATGCGACATTGTTTTGCTTAACGACCAGCTGTCAATGGGACAAACTGTCTCGTTCGTCGAAAAGGCCGGATTCTCGTTTTCCTGAGGAACCCAGTCCAGAGTTAGTAATTATGGCGCTCGAGACTTTATTGTACTCTCAAGGTGGAATCCGTGAAACTCTGCTGCCGGGTGAGGCACTCTGGATTAAGATTGGCTCTAGCGTGTGCAGCCGGCCGGGTGTCGTCATCAGCGTCAACTTTCCCGTCACCCCTCTCACCGTCCTACCCGTCAGACCGACCGTCACCGTCAGCGTAACAGCCAGCTTTCCCGACGACGCGACGCGACTTTACGCGAATGTAACTTGGAAACGTCTCTGCGACAGACCTCCGGAGAGAATATAGGGGATCGTCCTTTTGACACCTCTGAACCTGGCCAGGGCTCTGAGAAACAGGAAATCGAACGTTTCGAAGCGAGCGAAATGGAGTTTCTCCGCGAGCAAATAGATTTGCAACGATGTTGCCACGATTTAGCTGTCGCTCGTAGAGGCTTGTCGCCTGGCAGGGGAAGAAAAAAAAATGACTGTGTAAGGCGAGCGCGTAATGCGCATAAACTTGCATGCGCGTATGTGTGTGTTTACGCGAGCAGGGGCAAAACAAAGAACAAGGGATCAGTGCAGCGTTAAAGGGACACATAATGATGTTTGTGTCGCGGGATTGTCGAGGTTGTTGGGGTTGTCGAGCTTGCTGGGGTTACAGTTTATTGCGAACCATTACTGGCAGACCACCCCAATGTCATTCGCGCCCAAGGAAAAAAAAGCGCTCCCGCTCGAAAGTGCCATTACCGAAACGAGGGAAAAAATTGGCGAAGGGAAAAAGAAGTGTGCGCGGTGCTGACGGTCGAATCGCCGTCATTTACACAATTATTCGCTGCTCTGGCTGAAGCGCCTTAACATTTGCCCCACGCGGAAATCTCGATCCTCATTCCCACCACCCCTCGACTGACAAGAGACAGCTTTCTCCCAACTTCTTTCCCTTTTTTTCTTTAGACCCGTGAGAGCCACGCCGATTGATTAGAAGGTTCAGCGAAAAATATCCGGAACGATTTACGAATCAACGAGGTCTCGACGGCCAGGTCGTGAATTTCCATTTGATCTATTCTATCGGTCCATTCGCTTTGCTTCTCGCGAAGTCGGGAGGTGGGTGTCGAACAATTATACCGATTGGAAGCGCATAAAAATGTATGAACTCAGGGTAGAGTTCCTTGGAATTTTGCGGAAACAATGACGTTACGGACAACAGGGAAGATTCCATCGAATCTATCGAGACTCAGTCAGTGTAAAACGGCAAGACGTCGAGAGTGTATACGGGGTGGTTCGAAAGTCGGCTCAGTCGGAAACGAGCTCGCGCAGTTCGTTATTTACGCTCGTGCTCACCGGTTACACGGGAGCTCGAAGACGTTATCGTGAGTCACAGCGGTCTGGCGTTTTCAACTCGAAAATAATGGTACAGGTCTGCTCGAGGAAAAGGGTAATGGAACCTTCCGGAGGGTGGACGAGCTCGAGTGCAACAGATTTTTTAAACTACGTGCGCGCGTATATTCTTGTTTCTCGAAGAGAGAATACCCCCAATGAAGAAAGGGTGAGGGCAGAAAAATAAGATTTCTACTGTTCCTCGTAACCCGGAAAGAATTCTTTTCGAATCTCGGAGATGTTTTTCTTTCTGTTTCGTTCGGAAGTCTGGTGCAGAATTCAAGCTATAGTATATACCAAGCCTGTGGGAAGGCGCAACAATGGAGTAGTCAGGGCGATTATTAGCCGTGAATACCGAGGAGCGAGAAATTGTAGGATAGGAGATCCCTCTCGTCTCGTCGTGCTAGGTAATATGATCCTTTCGACGCCCAGGAACAAGGAAGCTGCTTCCCGGTTCCCTCCTGTCACCTGTCCCGATCCGTGTAACCACGTTATTCGAACGCCGCCTCCGAGGACCAGTCACGGCCATTCAAGAACAGACCGTCGTCTCCGGCGTGGTGACGCTGACGCTCTCCGTCTCTATCGCCGTAACGATGCAATGCAATGCTTGCCTCGCTTTGCTCCGTTTTGCCTCGTTTTCGCTTGCCACGCTAGATCTCCTTTGCTCCGATAATTAGACGTCACTCGTGTTTTAAGGAAGCGATAACGTAATGCACTCGTGGGATAATGCAGACGCACTTTCCACGCGCATTCCACCGACGCTACGCGACGCGACGCCACTCGTCGCCTCGTCTTGCCCCGCATCCCGTCGCGTCGTTCTATTCTTCCAGCCACTGAGCATTCTCTGCAGTCGTATTCTCCGCGCTGGTTGCGACTGGCTGCGTCTGGCTGGCTGGAACCACTGACTGCGTCTTCGCTGTGTCTGACTGTGTCAGGCTACGCTTACTTACGGCGCGCGCCCCAGGTGCAGCGGAGCACGCCGTGCCGGGCCATGCCACCCCGCGTTATCCATTCCCCCTGTAATTACTCTTCGGTATCTGCAACGGGACGCTATTACACAATCTAATACGGTTTAGGGTAATCAAAGCGACGCGTGCCTTCTGAGAGCGGCGGCTCCGGTGGCATTAGCCACGAAGAGGCTTTTAACTGACAACGGCTTCAATTAACGCTTCGATCCCCTGATGGAGAGTACAGCGCGGAGCACGTGGCGATGCGTGAAGTGCCGGTGCACCGGCGAACGGTCTTTACACATCGCAGAGTCTAGAGTTGTGCCGATGCCAGATCCGATCGGCAGAATTAAGAGCATGGATCAAATCTATTCGGCAAAGTTCCAGTAGGCAATTGATGTGCAGAGGGAAAGTGCGATAATGAGATTGAGAGTTGGAATATCCCGAACGGTTCAATTGCGGGTTCGATACCCCCTTCCGGTGTGCAATTTGCATTAATGTAAAAAAGAGAGCGCGCAGTAGGCAGAGCGTAGTCTACCCGAGGATGTTTCTTGCAAGAATAAGAGAACAGGATCGCTGGGGATGTCCCGGGATTCTGTCCTCTATCGATCTCTCGCGTATATAGACACTAACTTGTGCCCTCCACAGGCCGTGCTATGTATCTGCCATATACATATACCAGTCTCTCCTTCCTTCCTTCACCGCCTGGTGCCATCCTGCTCCGGCTTCTCCCTCTTTCTCATCGGCCCGCTTTCCTCCCCCAACCCTACCGCTACCGACTACCTCTCTCTTCGACTTGCACACCCTGCCTTCCGCCGTTACTCCCCCTCCTCCTCCCTCTCGTCCACCTCCGCAATCTCTCATCGGTTTCCTCCTCTCGTTCGATTCTTCTTTGCTCTTTCTCCCTCGTCCCGCGTCTTCTCGCTCGTTTGCCGTACAGCCGAACCGACTCGAAAGGTCCGGGACTCGTCTGACTCTTTCGACAGCTCTCTTCAGCCAATGCATCCCACGCAAATCGGTCCGTCTGCCCCGCGGCAAGCGGGAGACCCGCGGTCTGGCCCCTCGTTCGTTCGCTTGTACTCGACGCTCTCCCCGAGTGGATTTGTACCAAGGGTACGAGGGCTGCCAAGTGTCGGAGGATCAGGCCGTGTTGGGCCAGGTCGGGTCGACTCAAATTCGATAGGAACGCGGCGCACCTCTTCGCGATGAAAACGTAGACTTGGGACTCGTATACTATAACTACCATTACCACCAAAGAATCTGTTATGTAGATACAAGGGTTGAATGCTGAATGGATTGGGTGAGAATGCATGCGGCGCGTTTAACGCATTATCGAGGGATGTCGGTTTAGCCTCTCTGGTAAGTCCATCAAACGCCGCACTGATCCGAGCCCCGAGCTGGGAGCCGCAAGCCTCGAGCTTCGAGCCCCCAAGCTTCGAGAGATCCACCGGTGATTGTCGTTGTCATTGTCGTTGCCATTCTCGCTATTATCCTCGAACCTCGGAGGACGACGCTCTCTAGCTACGCACGTCGAGGAATAAAGCTAGGAGCATTGAAGAAAATTCCGTAGTCGCTGCGTCGCAATTTACTTTTTGAGACGCTACCGAGGAGGCAGTGGCCCGTGAAAATCTGAGAAATATTTGATTAGTCCCTCAGCTCCTGCGAGCCGAACCCTCGGGGATAGACCGATCGGCGACAACTGCCGCGAGAAGGAGAAGGAGAAGGAAGAGGAGAGCAACGATAATCGCTTTATCGAAGAGCAGTTCCATTTTGCAAGAGTACGGAGGATGCGCTCGAGAGTGCGGTAAGGCTCCACGGTCTACACTCTACACCGCCTGGAGACGGTACTCGCGAGGGACTAGCTTATACGGCAGTCACGTTACGAGTAATGCGCCGTCAAAGTAAGCTTCCGAGGCCCTACCGTGCCACCCACTCAAGAATATCAACCAGCCTCCCAGAAGAACATAATCCTGTCTTTGCAGAGTTTGACCTCGTTCGACCGGCGTTTTTTAACTTACCGCAAATTTTCTGATTCACTCTCTGATTAATGCGAAATGCACGAGCAGAGGGTTACAAAAATGGCTTTATCGGAGACGCGCTCTCGTGGAAGGCAACTCTTCGGAATATGGAAGACAATGTATTGGTCGGGATGAGCTTGACATAACGGCATAGGGACTCAAATGGGGAATGGAGATTTTCTTCGTTGACACGACGATTTGTACGAGCAACAGGCAACTTTCATTAAGCCTTTGCGAACCAGTACCTTCTCCCTCAGCGTTGCTCGCTCCCTCTGGATCTGCTTTTCTCCCTCAACTCGAGACTCTCGCCTTGTCACGCCACAAATCTCCCATCCCTCTTTCTTTCTGTTCGCCCTTTTCTCTGTCTATCTCTTTCCATCCCGTTTCCCTCCCGCGCTCTTTCACTCACAGTTCTCTATTTCTATCCCAACGGATCTCGGGTCGAGTTGTCGGTCTCTCTGGTTTCATCGTGCGGTGCCAGATCGGCACGTGTTGAAACGAGCCAGATAATCGAACTCGAGCTAGTGGTAGATTCTTGTGCGCAGGAGAATCCCCTTACGGTGCCGAGAGGCTCTACGGTCATTCATGAGTCGTGCGTAGCTACATTCACCAGCCGTAAGCGCCAAGAATTGCTACGGCATATTGGATGCACCTACAGTGATCCTCGATGCATTTAAGTGCCGGTTGCATCTGCTCCTCTAATTTCGTTCGCTGTTCTTACCAAGTGACTCTCTACGTTTTAATCATTGAGGATTCTGCACATCCTGTCCTCCTCCTCCTCTTCTTCCTTCTTCTTCTTCTTCTTCTTCTTCTTCTTCTTGTTTTTCTTCTTCTCCCTTTCTAAGCGACGTTTTAATTCCGCGATCCATCGATCGTTCTCGCGCCCATCACTCGCGATAGAAAAGTGAGTTTTTCGCCGTTAACGAGCGTGATCGGGTAATCGTGGAATTCGAGCACATTCCGGTAAAAGTTTTGCACTGCAGAGGCCTGCGTGTGTGGTCGTGGGTGAACGCGATGAAAAGGGCCAGATGCCAGCTCGCGAATGATTATTATGTACTTTGATCTTCAATAACCCGTCGGGTATAGGCTGATACACTCACGAGTACCACTTTCCGATAGTCGAAAAATGCTCGTGGTCACCGAATTTAAATAGGATGTGTTGCTGGAATGTGCTGCTGAATAACAACGCACTAATCAGCTTCGTCGAGCGCGACAAATTAAGTAAGTGGGGAACAAAAGGATTGGGCGTGAGAGAGAATGAATGCGAAGGCTGGCACAAGGAGTAGCGCATCGCTAGTAGTTTACGTTTATAGAGTAATTTTGAGAATGGCGAGAAGCGCAAACAGAGCTGGAACTAGTAGAGTAAACTCGTTTGCGTCGCGGTACGGTGGGATACAGTGGAAGCACTAGCGGCAGCAGTCCATGTTGAACAAAACAGTGTGGCGCTTGGCGGGAGCCACACTTCTGCGCCAACACTCGGTACGCGCGAGAGACGCGAACTTGGCGGCTAGTAAAAAAAATCACTCGGCTCGAGTTGCTGTCCTATAAAGTCTTTCTCTTCTTCGAAACTTTTCGTAGAAAGTTTTTCTCTCGAGACCCTCCGGCTTTTCTCATACTCCCTTGGCCACCCACTACCCTCCTGCGCCTGCTGTGCTTCGCGTGCTCCTTCGACTGCGCCACGGTGTACTTGCGACATCGCAAGTATATATACCGACTTAACAGATCTCTTTATCCGTTTTCCATCGAGTGAAACGGCTTGCCTTTCCCAGAATACCAGCCAAAGCTAGCGAACGATGATCCCCCTCCTCGACACGGAGGATTGCAGGCTCTTTTTTTTTCCTCGCAAGTATCGACCAAGAAATCTACTTCTCCTCTAACGAGTTATCAGTCGACTCTCTACCTTCACTCGCCTTTATTCGCTCTTCGAGATCACCACAACCGAACGGAATCCGTTTTCCTGTGAGAAATAAAGCTCCCTCCGCCATTGGAGACCCTTCTCACGAGCCTTATCGTTATTCCTCCAACGTGGACGTTTACGTGTCGTTTGCCACTGGACAAATCTACTTCGACACCGACGACAACCTTATTGACGATATTATCAACCACCAGTCAAACAAAGGAACACCACTCTTCTCGTTTCTTCTTTCATTCGCGATGTGATTTCTCACCTCGATTAAGAGGATTGCTCACTCAATTGCGAAATTATTCTGGGATTTTTGGGGAGAAATATCTATAGGATACGTAAGAATTTTAATACAATTTGCTTGCATTTCTACGCATATAGTATAGGATAGAATTGGCTAAAGTTTTAACCGGCGTACAGTCAGTAAGTAAATTCCTGCTTGGAATGAACAATAAATTTGTATGGAGACGTAGAGATATATGGAGGTGCGCGTGTTCGGTATCACACCATCGGGAAGCCAGCTACTAAAATAACAGAGTTTGGGACCTCCACTGTTCTCTTCAGCGCGATCCAATATTTGAATTGCCGTGATGAAAGTCCATTATCCTATGGATCAATGAAGAAGTTTAACCGCCCGTTAAAGTGAGCTCGCTCTGATTTTTGTTACGTGTCTCTTTCTTCCGCTGTTTTTTTCTTTTATCATTAGAAATTGATTTCTGATCGAATCTCAGATTTTAATTGAAATTAAATTTATCAGAAATACTTTTTTTTTTACTCAAGTACTGTGCAAGTGGAAAAATGCTAGAGGATTTTCTCACTGTCAATTGAACATCGTATCGCATAAAAAATCCTCATTTCCTTTAGCTTCGTCTTTCTAAAGCCTGTTGCAAAGCTAGTAATAAAGTAGTAGCCAATAACGAGGTAGAGCTTGTCGAAAGTGTGAAAGAAACGTTAGAGAACCCGGCACGCGACTGTCCAGCTGTCCGACAACGATCAGCCATTTACTACTGGCGGCGGCTGTCGTCCGTATCGAAAACCTGTCGGGTTTTCATTTGCGATATTCATCGGAGAGTTTATTAAAACTAATGTCGCGTAGGTGTCGCGTTGACAAGCCGCTGGCAGTCCACACTGATGGACATGTGTACACGCTGACAGTTCGAGTATTTCACGCTCAATGTAAGAGAAAGTGATCGCTTCAATTATTATTGTTCTTCCCTCGCATAGTCTCTTAATTCCACCTTTTTCTTAAAATTCATAGAATTTAATTCTTACGCAAAAAGAGGCAATACCTTGGTGTTTTTCTAACTCGACCTCTCAGGGTGGTAGAAATACCAACGTGCACTACATAATTGTGCAGTTACGCAAATGAACCTACCAAGTCGTAGAAGGCTACGAATTATTGCGATATCATCGCGACGCGGATTGAAATCTAATTTTCGCCAGTCGAGGTGTGCTCGTGCACCAGTGTATGGGGTCCCAGTCGCGTCTCGAGCGTTCCCGCTAAATGAATAGCTCGCATACGAGCCGTACGTGCTACCAATAATATTGAATATCAATTTACGACGGACCAATGAAAGGCAGAGCAGTAAACGTATGCAAAAGAATTTGTATGCGGAACTGACTGGACTGGAATTATGCCACCACCGCAAGCTCTCCTATCCTTTCCTCGCATACACCTACTTACTTACTTATCTACCTATACATAACTAATGTCATACGCGTGCACGTCGTGACATACGTGCAAGCACACGACGTTGCGATTGCCGTCGAAATAATTAGCAACTTGTTGATTGTCATCATTCGAGAATAACAATCGATTAACGCTCGGGTTCATTGCACATCCGCGGTGGAATCCTTCTGTTTCCTAGAATCAGGTAAATGGATCCGAGCAAGAAAGAATGTAGCTTCTTTGTTAAAGGAGGAGCTCACCACGCGAACTTTGCGTAACGAGGCCATTGTTGAAAGCTGAAAGTGAATTAGCGTCTCGCGGCAAGGCTCCGCAACCCATTGCGTCTTGCATGCTAAACAGGGTGGGCAAGGTCAAAGGTGGAACGCTTTTGCGAATCGACGCCAATCGACAAGTTGGTATTTATCTATCATTTTCATAAGTACCAGCAATTTAGCGGTTCACTCGCGCTCCTCGTTAGCCTCGACTTACTTTGTCTGCGCACTTTGTTGAAAGTTTGGAATGCTACCTCGGGAATGTAGCGTTTAGTTCTGCAACGATCATTACTGCTACTCTTGCCGGCGGATGTCGCAGGGCTCGTTCCCCGGAAATACTCGCTTCTCCTATATTCTCAGCAGCTTTCCTCCCGCCTTCAACTCTTATTCTGCTAAATTCGATTCTACCATGGGAACTCCAATTCAATACATATCGCAAACACGATCATTGTTCGGAGTCGAAGGTATACCGCTGTGGCAATCTTCCTTTTATTTCGCTTCTCTTTCTCTCACTCGCTCGCTCGCTCAAAGAAGACTCTCCAGTTGCGAGGGATTACAATGAATTTTATGAGAACAAGCTTTATTGCGCGTTAAATCCTCAGACCCACAATGTATACTGCTTACAATTACGTAACAATGCGCGAACGACGATGTTTGCGATTCGAGAGAATTCTTTGTATTTTCATAGAAATCAACGATGCATTCATGTCAATGAACAAATGGAGATACAGGATAATATTTTCCCTACTATAACGTAAACCTCTGCTCTTTTATTGCCGTTTCGACCTTTTTTCCCCTCGACGTGTTCGTACCTACCATCCGACATCGTTGACCCTTTTTCCAACTGTTGACGCTTAACTGTACAAGATGGTCAGTTCGCCAATCCCATCGTCTACGAAACGCCGGCATATTGCTGGACTATTTTGGACCATTCCTTCGGATAGCTTCGTTGAATGTGGGAAAGGACCTTCTTGATTTGGCGTGTTTCCTCCGGGCTACATTGCGGGCATGAACCTCTCAAAACCAGTGGTGCTAGACCTGCACAATAGTACTAGTTTCAATCGACTTGCCACCAGTAGGTCTTACGACCGTGCTCCTTGACTCGAAGACCTTTATCAAGGCCGCTTTTCCCTTAACTCCACTGATTCCCAATTCCCCTGGTGCGGTACACAGTTCGACACGCTTTCACGTAAATCATTCTCAACCCACTACTATAACGTATGTTTATTATCGCATTTAGTAAAAACGATTTCTTTAAAAACACTAATGAAACAAGTGTTAAATTGCGAGGACTTCCATGCGAATGCTATAAATTATGCGCGTAATAATTTCGCAAGTGAAAAGAGTGTCTGAGAGAAATAAAAATTAGTGAAACAAGAGACGATCGTTAGAAACATACTTTTGAGACGTCGTCCAACAGGATCACACGGAGCTTCGCCCAAGGCACACTTCAATTGCCTCCTCAAATAGCGCTGGTCACTCAAAGCCATGTTCAACTGGTCATCGGAGACCCGAGATCGGCCAGACTGGCCTTCCGGCGACTCTGTACTCGAACCCGTACACATCAACACGCATGCTGCTACCAGCAGGATCTGGAACATTAAACCCAATACACCCAGATATAATATACCCGTACACTATCAAACAACAAGGCTCAAACAACAATAAGACAAATTATAACAGTTTAGAACAGAGAGGGTTAAGGTGTTGGAAGATTATTTGTTCCGTTTACGTTAGGGTTTCAGCGGAGATTTCGAGAAAGGTAAATCGTCGATTTATAACATCAACCGAAGCGCAGGCGGTAGTGTACTCGGTAATAATGCAAGAGAATAATGAAGGACCCGGAGGAGGAAGGAAGAAGGTCGAGGAAGGTAGTAGCGAACCAACTAGTCGACCAGCTACCCAATCAACCACCCATCCATGAAGATGGCGAAGCTAACATAGCTAAACAAGCAGCAACCACTGTACGAACAACGTCGATGGATAGTACTCGCATACCTAGGATCCTCCGATCCTCTATTTGTTTACTCGCGTTACCACGCCATCATTCGACACGCTCGTTTACCCTTATCCTCGTTATTCTCCCAATCGCTTGGCTCGCTATCCGTCTACTAGCGAGAAGAGTTATCGCACTGCGCGCTATCATCGCTCAATCAACACCTTCCGAATTTTCTGCTAATTGTAACGATCGAGTTTTTTCGTCAAACGTTTCGGTTCAACATATTTTTTGGACAACTGACGTGATTTCATGGATATTTAAATCTGTGCGAGATTCTGTACGTGCCACACGTGTATCGCATGCGATATACATATAGCTCCTTTTTTCAATCTTTTTAACTGGTACGGACCGGCTGATATTCCGTAGTTCGTTTTGTTTTCACTTTGGCATTGGTTCCTGCCGTATTGCACCGTGCTACGCCATCCGAATTCCATCTGCCATCTAACGAGCATGTTCGTTTTAAAATTACTTCTATTGCAATTCAGGCCAGTCACATTCTTTCACATCATTCGCACGTTTTTTACCTTTCTACCTCTGATCGTTCGACTTCCCTTTTTTTCGCCTTTCAGACAATGCGCGGTGTTACTTTGAGAGTTTCCGCACTTTTTTTTACGCGTCAAGATCTAGAACGAACCACGCACGAGAAAGTTATGCGAGTCCGTTTCTCGTTAGTGGAATTTGCGAATTAAGAGGAAACGTGAAAATGTGAAATATGGCACAGGTCGCCGCTAACGCGCTACTAAGTTTTTATTCTTAACCCAGTGGTTTTCGTCGAAACGCATTGCAATGCGAATTACAATTTCGGAACAGTGTCTCTCGAATCTGACGAATTCCTCGAGCTTCTCGATACGATTCGCAATCCAAAGTAGCATCGGTTAACTAAATTTTCACGAATGGGAAATGGTGGGTGTTAATAATCGGAGGGTGATGAGCGCGAGAGCTCGAGAACGATTTGTGGTTCGGATAGAAGGAGGGACGTAGCTAGAGGTGGAATTGAAGCAGACGCGCTCGTAAACCGCTCACTTCCGCTTGCTTCCGCAAATCGTTCGGGATTATAAGAATTACGAAGTGAGTGGAATGACAAATCCTTTCTGATCTGGATTTCATGAATGTCACGATAGCCACGCGACAATATTACTAACCACAATGTTCGTTCTATCGATGATTATTACGGGTCTCAATAACTGCCTCGCCTCACTATCTACCCAACGATCGTTAATTACACCCCCTCTGTCGGTGGGTCTCTTGCGCGGCGTGCGCCGTTTGCCAGTCGATCGTAATTTACTGCATAAATAGGACGCGCCAGAGAGGCTGTATCAATCTGTTTCTAGCTTATATATTCGGTGGGAGCCTCGATAAACAATAACTTATCGCGGAAGAGGGTGAGAGGACGCGCGCGCGCGCGCGAATGCGACCGTGGTCTTGTTTGCCGTTATTAAATTAATTTATAATTCCGGCCAGGATCCAGCGGTACTGGATAACAGTTACCGCGCGCTACTGTGATTTAGATTCACAACTAGAACGTTTGCGCCAGGGTCAATAAACGATAATTTCAGATTTGAAGCCTGGCGAGCGTATATACGCATACCTTGATACACGTATGCTCGTGTGTGGACATATTCACACGCACCCGCGTGGATAATACCCGCATTGGGTGTCTCGAATGACTAGTGTTGACAATTTTCATGGAAATACGATGACGAAACCAGTCGCGGTGATCGTGACCAGCAGCGTGTTGCTAAACCAACGCGCGATGCAACAATCCCAATTACTCGCTGTAATTTCAAGATTCTACGCTTCTAACTGTGCAGAGTTATACCTCGCTATTATTTGAAACACTCGTGAATTTTTCTGATGCATCAAAGGGCACACGTGTGTTTAATGACAGGCAGTTCCGCTCTATGAATCAAACCGCTTGATCGGCGAAACTAGCAGGGTATGTGCGCGATATGTATGTAGACTCTCTCGACGCAAAGGTTTCATTGGCGATACGCGGGTTGCTTGAACTTTTGAAGAAGGCTGCTCTACCAGAGAATACATTTACCTCCAGTGGGCTTTTATCGATCGAACGTCCGGGAGTTAGAGAAGAAAAGACGAAAGGTGGTGTAATACCTTTCCGAAAGTCCAGCTATCGCACGCTCGCTTTACGAACAGTAATCCTACGGTGCCATTCACGGCGTAACACAGGGTTTTCCTCTTACGGTCACTGTTCCAGTGAAACTCACGGTGAAAATACTCACCGAAGAGAAAAATCTCTGACTCGCTTATGTGCACTAGACACTTTACTCGACGACGTGGAATATTCAGTGTCAGAGTGATTACTCGAGTTTTTCGGAAAGTGAATTATCCGTTTATTTCCGCTAGAATGCAATTTACCGGGGCGCTAACCAGGTTTTCCGTACATTTACCATAGGTTTACCATAGTTTTGGGACCTCTAGATCCCGAGAGCGGCAAATGCGTTT